>JAHKKF010524313.1:1898-13424 GCA_019740295.1 Labeo calbasu | reverse complement strand
ATCGCATTCAACTCCCTCGAGAGCTGAAAGCGCAGCTGACTACCGCACACACGGCCCGCGAGCCCCGTGTAAGCGGGTATGAGAGCGCGTCTGCCTCTCGCAACAAGCAATAAATGCAGTGATCTGTTCAACTCCCTCGAGAGCCGAATTCGCTTAATCCTCACCAAATAAGGACCGTATGATAGGTGCGGGTATCAGAGCGTGCGTGTCTCTCGCAAGAGACAAGCAAAGAGCGCAATAAACTCCACGGGAGTAAAGAGCGCTTGCTCCTCACCACGCATCGCCACACGTGAGCCGTAATTAAAACATCTGGTGAGAGACATGTACTCAATTCGAGCTTTGGTTACAGACAAAAGGTCAGTGAAGACGAAGAAGAGACCGTCCTGCTCTACCGGCGCCCTTTTATACTGTGGTCGCGCCGGTAGTGACGTCATAGGCTGTCGCCGGCCAACTCTGTTGATGTTTTTGTATGTAGACTTCAGACACGGGTCACGCAGACGGCGTTCCCCCTAGCGCCCCCTAGAGGACGCAGTGTCTCGTTCCTCGAAAGGGAACGTACAGGTGCATTAACATATTTAGACACAGGAACATTAACATATTTAGAAAGACTCAAATTTACAGTGTATATTCTGTGCAAGATTTTAAAGTGGACTTCTAAACTGGATATTATTTGTTAGTTAATCAACATCAGAAGAAAGACCAGCTTCACAGACCAGCACCAAAACATCACTATTTAGCATTAACCAAATCATGCTGGTATATTCTAGTCTTTTCAACAGGGGTTATAGATATTGATAACAATCAACATGAATTACATCACAATGTCTGGTAGACATGTACATCAGTTTGAAACATAATTTTTAGTAACTTTTGTGCAAGAATTTGGATCCTTTGTATGTATAAGTTAAACTGATTTAAATATTTCAAAAAAAAAAAAAAAAAACCCTTAAAATTTTAATTTTAATGATTGCAAGTAATGCAAAACATAAACTGAGATTCCCTCCTGATAATGAACTATAGTTTAAATTTATCCGTAAAATCTCTTTTGTAGCTTTATAAAACAAAGCCCAGCATATTATTTTTACCTTGCTTGCTTGCTTTTTTTTCCCCATTATTTATTTATTGAACATATTATTCATTGGTGAAATAGTAAAGAATAGGTAGCGTTTTTGCCCTTTTAATTGCAAATCGATTACCTGCACATTTGGCTCAAAGCAGCTGAGCTTTACTTCGGGAAATGTGGATTAACAAAGACCTGAACTTGAAAAGTTAAAAGGACAAACCAGTCAATATGCACTGATTACTGATTAGGGCATGCAAGCCATGGGGATAATCTTTATAAGCTCGTTTTTATTTAAAGGAGAAGTCCACTTCCAAAACAAAGATTCACATATAATGTACTCACCCCCTTGTCATCCAAGAGGTTTATGTCTTGCTTTCTTCAGTCATAAAGAAATTATGTTTTTTAAGGAAAACATTTCTGGATTTTTCTCCATATAATGGACTGGTATGGTGCCCCGATTTTGAACTTCCAAAAGGCAGTTTAAATGTGGCTTCAAACGATCCCAGCTGAGGAAGAAGGGTCTTATCTAGCGAAACGATCAGTTATTTTCATAAAAAAAAAAACAAAAAAAACAATTTAAATACTTTTTAATCTCAAATGCTCGTCTTGCCTTTCTCTCCCTGAACTCTGTGTATTCTGATTAAAGACAGTCAGGGTATGTCGAAAAACTCCAATTGTATTTTCTTCCTCAACTTCAAAAATCATTTCAAAATCACCCTACATCGCTGCAGAAGTTCCGACCCAGTCTTTGCAAAGTGAACATGCAAAGAAGATCAAACACCCTTAACAAAAAAGGTAAAACAGCGATATAGGACGATTTTGAAGTTGAGGGAGAATTGAGATGGGAGTTTTCAACATACCCTAACTGTCATAAACCAGAACACAAACAGTCCAGGCAGAGTAAGACAAGACGAGCGTTTGGCATTAAAAAGTATATAAATGGTATTATTTTTTAATGAAAATAACCGATCCATTATCCGATTTTATATATGCACCAACGGGTCCTCCTCACAAAATTTTCGTTTACACCATGTCTACACCGGACATGAGTGGCACTGTGCAACGCGACAAAATACAGTAGAACCCATTGTAATCAATGATGCTGTCTACACTGGATGCGGCGCGACACGACAAATTCCCGACAGTAAACTGCTGCTGCATTCTATTTATGACGTGCTCACACAAAGTTCAAATGATTTGCAACGGTCGCTTTGTTGCGTCCAGTGTAAACAGATTTTAGCTGTTGCGGCGCAGTGCGACAACTGTCGCGTCCAGTGTAGACACGGTGTTAGGCCTCCAAAAGTGTAGCACAAGCACCGTCTAATCTCTTATAGCAGTAATGGCAATTACATTGGTAGTATACCTCATTCATATCTGTATTGATCCTTTATATATAAAACAAAGGTGTGAATTGAGTTGCACATCACAATTTAATGCTAAAGGTTTTGTTTTGTTCAAATTTTAAGGATAAGTAAGCTAGGCACAGATAGATGATATGTTTATGGTTGTTTTGGGATTTTTTTTACAAATACTATACAGTAAACTATACGGATTAAAATACGTAATGTTTTACAACAGATATTAACAAATTCTAATGTCAAATATTACATTTTGACATGCTTACAATGTAAAAATCATGAATATGTTGTTACTGCAATCATTTGTAAGATCCAGAACTTTTATCTGTTATAATAAAATGCTCTTTGACAGGAATAAAAGTTCCTGGATTGCTCATCAGTCTTGCACATCTGAGACTTCTACTCAATTTTAGGACTGAAGAAAATTATTCAAAACCTAAGCCTGAGTGATTCTCCTTGGGACAGGCAGTAATAATATGAGGCTCATTTATGCACCCTCATGGATGCAATTATTTCTTTCTGCTGAATTTGTGACTGTGGCACTAAACCAGTCACAAGCTGAAATCTATGACATGTAAGTGTCCTGTTTATCAAAAGATGAATTATCACCAGTTTGTTGGGATTAGTGACTCCAGCTGTAGGGATCCTGGTTTCTTTCTTATTCCATAATCCCCTCACTTTATGGTTGTTGATGATTTTGGTCTTTGCAGGTTTTATCATCTTTTAGATCCCTTGATAAAGCTTAAGAGAGGAACCATCTTACTTGTCACTTCTGGGTTACCTTGTTCAATGAATATAGAAAGTCCTGAAATTTACTGATTTAGAGAATTGAGGTCAGATTGATAGATAATGTCTGAAAATGATTGTGGAGGTACTGGGAAAGCTACAGAAGAGAGTGCCATGAGGCGATGAGAGCGGTTTGGGATTGTAGACTGATGGAAATTACTGGGGTCTTTAAATGGAAAATATGTTAAGGCTAAAGTCAACATAAACGAGTATGTCCCTTCTTGATGGTGTGTGAGATCCACAATCCTTCAACTCCACCCAGATCTGTGGAAACTATAGTTTTGACCTCTGAGGTCCGACTTTGGTCTCTCAACTGAGGTTGTTGAGACTGTACTCAACTCCCTCCACAAGGAAAATATATACCCAAAAATGTATTGTGTTCACTTGCAGAAGTTTCGCAGAATCATCAGATGGGCCCAGTTAATAGCAAAACTGGTTCAGTACTGGAGTTTCTTCATAATCAACTCTTCGCAGGCCTATCTGCCTTCAGGTTTACGTGGTGGACATAGCTGTTTACAATGCACCTTTGGGTGGAGAGTCATTGGGGAGAAACCCATTGGTGTCACATTTCCTATGTGGTGCTTTAAGGCTAAAGAAACTGCTGCGTCACCCATGGTTACAGTCAATACCTGAGACGTTTCCTGAGATGGGAACAAGAAAGTGCATCATGGTGTTGATGATATGGGAACACCTTCAGTGTATGTCTGTGTTACATGTGAAAACATGCCTGGACTGGCTACATCAGTCAGTGACATCATATGCAATAAAATGGTGCACATGCACCATGTCATCAACTTTGATTTGTCTAAAGGAAGTCTCATTCCCATCTCAGAGAAATGGGTTAAATACAGTACATAACTTTAAGGTGTTGGAGGGGTAAATTATGAGAAAGCAGAAGTAGGCATATCGACTGCTTTCTATATGGTTAGTCACCCATCCCTTCATTTTACATCTTACTCTACTTAGCAGGAGAAAACGTGGCCTTTACACCACTGAGTAAAGAGAGTACCAACACCCAAGACTGCCGAGATCTAAGAGCTAAAATCTCCCTAAGATCCTTTCTGAATTTTCTGTGGCCATGCTGCTTTGCCCCTTCGCTCCTCAAGGGGGAGCACAGGCAGCCACCCTTGCCTTCTGACCCCCCCTCCAGGAACTACAACCCGGTTAAAGTTTAGAAGGGTTTGTGGGGGCTTAAGGACCATGACCGTGACAAGGGATGGGTATTGTTTACATTTTATCGATACAGATACCAATACTGTTTATCGATATCGGTGCTTATCGATACTGTTATCGATACTATTTGGTGTAAAAAGATATGTAAAAAAGTTTCAAGTTTTTTGCTTGTACTGCTGAACTTTAGCAACTGTATTAAAGTTCTTCCATCAAGAGCAGTGAGTTATTTTTCTCTTTGTGTTTTATTTTGTTAACATTAAAGGAACAGTTCATCCAAAAATGAAAATCGTGTCATCATTTACTCACTCTCAGGTTGTTTTAAACCTGAATGAGTTTCTTTCTTCTGTTGAACATAAAAGTTATTTTGAAGAATGTGGGTAACCAAACAATTGCTGGTCCCCAGTGACTTAAATTTTTTTTTCTACTATCAAAATCAGTGGGGATCAGCAACTGTTTGGTTACCCACATTCTTCATAATACAGGTTTGGTAAAACCTGACAGTGAGTAAATAATGACAGAATTTAATTTTTTTGCGTGAACTATCCCTTTAATGACAGTCAGCAGCATGATTAGTACTGACCCTTTAAGAGCTGCACACATTCGTTTTTGTCTCAACAGTTTACTTTCACTTTAGCTTCCAGTTCGCCATTAACATTTAGTTTTTTTCAATTGCTAACAAGCGTTTACAAATACTTAAAGTACTTTTTCTAAACTCTTAACACAGCAACACACCTACATCACACAATTAACCAAATAGTTTATTTTGTGGCCAAAACCACATTTTGTTAAATGAATACAGGAGGAAAGCTCCTCAGTAATGATCAAGAGTTTGCCATTGTAGAAATGGTTGTTGCAAATAATGCAATAAAACTGCATGAAATTCAGACTAGAATTGTGGCGGACCATGAGATTTGACAATATCGATAGCATCAGCCTCACAATTATTACGCGGACATTGTCCAAACACAGAGTGCGGATGAAGCAGCTCTACACTGTTCACTTTGAGAGGAACAGTGAGAGAGTCAAGGAGCTATGACGACAATATGTTCAGGTATAGTGTATATTCAATTCAATGTCCAGTTCTATAAGCTTTGCACTTTGCAAGTAGGTAACCTACACAGTAATAGGTTACAGTACAGCATGGTATACAGTAATGACATGATTTACATAAACTTTGTTTCAGAGAGTTATGGAACTGGAGGCCAACCAGGCCCCTCATGAATTCATATACATAGATGAAGCAGGATTCAGTCTGGCCAAAAGGCGTCGACTTGGACGAAATGTAATTGGAAAAATGGCCACAGTTGATGTGCCAGGACAGAGAGGGGCAAACATTACCATTTGTGCAGCAATTGCAAATGCAGGATTACTCCTTCACAGATGTCAGGTTGGACCCTATAATACCGAGCACCTGCTTGCCTTTCTCAATGATCTCCACCAGCGCCTGGTTCCAGAGCAGTATCAGGAGGGTGAAAACATGAGGACCTTTGTAATTACCTGGGACAATGTGGCTTTCCATCATTCGCAAGCAATAACAACATGGTTTGAAGTCCACCCAAGACTGGTAAGTCTCTTCCTTCACCCTATTCACCTTTCCTCAACCCCATAGAGGAGTTCTTTTCTGCATGGAGGTGGAAGGCTTATGACCATCAGCCACATGACCAGATGTCCCTCCCTGAAGCCATGGATGCTGGCTTCAGGGACATCACAGTTGATGATTGCCAAGGGTGGATCCGACATGCAGAACCTGATTTTACCAAGTACAACATGTTCCTGGATCAACATCTTTGTTGACCCAGGAACAACATTGTGATTAACCAATCAGATTTAAAAAAACAGTTTATAGTTTTTGTGAAGTTTAGGCTTACAATCAGTGTTTGGTGCTTGTACATCAGCATGTTGACCCAGGAATACATCTAACTCAGCAAAATCAGGACTTGCGGATCCGACATACCAGGCGGTTTTATCCCAGGTGCATCGCCTTGGATAACATCAGATGTGACGTTGATGAAAACATGTGGCCTAACCCTGAAGATCGCAGAGATTAGATACAGTAATTTTGTGCTTTTTTTTTTAGATCCCCCCCCTTTTTAGTCTATGCAGTTTTTGTAATGTCAACAATAGCCAGTATTTTGAAACCTGGTGTACTTTGATTGACTGCATGTACCTTGTGAAGTGAAAACAAGTGTTATTCTTTGACAGAATAATTTCATTTTGAGTCAGATTTCCAGTGTTTTGGTAAAGTTAGTGTGTGCAGAGAAAGATGTGTTCTATTTTGAAATGAAGAGTTAGTATATATTTAACAAAATGTATTTTTGAGAAGAAAATTATCCATTTGGCCAATTGTGTTTTGTAGGTGTGAGTCTGTGTTAAGAGTTTAGAAAAAGTATCTTAAGTATGGGTAAGCGCTTGTTAGCAATTGAAAAAAACTGTAATATACACCCCAAAATAATGTCTTAGCTCAACAACACCCTTGTTTTCTCATTGTTTTTGTTTCACTCTAAAAATGTTACAATAAATGTTGCTTCCAATTTTGGAAATACAACAAATTTGTACAACAAATTTGCTGAAATACTTTTTGAGACAGACAGTAATAAATACATTATTTTTTTTTTCACTGCCTAAGCCACCAACCCTCATTCTCTTTTCCTATCTGTTCCATTTCTCTTCTCTTCATCTTCTCACTTCACTCTTCAGTTTCCCTCAATCTGTTGATTTTTCTTGCCTGTGTGCTGACACTCTGGAGACATGGGAAATGCTCAACTGAAGATGTGCCAGTGATCAATCCTCTCACCACTGCTGGCCTCCAGCATTAACACCTTCATCCAACCTCTCCTCTCACAAACCTCTTTTCCCTTGTATAATCTGCATTTTCGGACTCTCTCTTTTCTAGCACTCTAGATTAAGTCGCTTTTTTGTGCTTAAGGAGGATTAAGGAAAACAGTCTGAGTCCAGGGACAGCTGACGGAAATGTCACTGACTCGATGCATTATCACGAAAGTGATATTCAGTATTTGCATGTGTTTTTAAGTCTTGTCCGGAAGGCTTCTTAAAAGGCGGCGGGTTTATGTGCGCATACACTGAAAGTGCGCTCACAGAACACGCCTCTCAGTCAGTGTACGAATATTACAATATGTTCTGTTATTGATACACACATGCTCGTCTTGGAGACTATACATTTATTTTTACATTTATTACTTAATAATGTGATGTCTGTAGTAGGCTATTTCTGTAGTAGCCTTTAGATAGACTTATCTGAAAAACGAAACAAAACTCTTAAAATTATATATTTTTAAAAAAGATTCTGTTTTTATAAAAATTTCACATTTGTATTTTTGATTAATAAATTTATTTATCCTTTTGCTTGTAAGGAAACTTGGAATGTTTACTTGCCTTCAGTAAGCAAATGTTTTACTTATATTAGTTTATTAGATTTTGCTGTATTGAAATTATTACATGGTGGCAGTTTCTAGCTTCAAAGTAAATTTTTTTTTTCTAACATCTTTGTGGCAATAGTTTTTATGGGTCCAAAACCACCTTGGCTGTGCATGATTTTCTAATAATTCAATGGCTGTCATCAATTTTTCCTTACATAATGTAATTTATTGTAATTAATGTAACTAAATGCCCAGTCTTGGGTCTAACCATTTGTTATATAAAACCCAGAATACAAACAGCCACAATCAGAGATAAGAGGTGCATTTTCTGCTCTTAAGGTCCAGTTCACCAAGATACCTCTTTACCACCACCCTTGAGTTTATACATTTACTATAACGATGAATAAAGTCAAGTCCTGCCCTATAATTTTTTTTTACATTCTAAAACCTGTTTCACTCTGAAATATGTCACAAGACATAAGTCAGCCATAACTTCTGTTACATGACTTTAAGTTTGCTAAGCAGAGCAGGACACTAATTATGAGATGGTGTGATAACAAAAATGAAAATGGCAAGATCCAATAGAGGTTTGCTTTTTTTTTTTTAAATTTCAATTGACATTGCGTTTTTCTAGTTGTAAAGGTTAAAAACAGGGGTGCCCAACATCGGTCCTGGTCCTTGGTTTAGTTCAAACTTGCCTTAACACCTGTAGGGGGTTGTGGCTAGAGGGGACACAGCTCAGACTGGAAACTAACAATGAAATGAATTGTTCTACCTATTAGATTGTGTTTTAATAACACGTACACCTACCCCAACCCTAAACTTAGCCCTTACTATAATACAAAAACAGTATTATTGTTGTACAGTGTGACAAAAATAACATTAGATTGGTGTGCGCATGCCCAGTAGCCAGAGCTGTATCCCTTCTAGCCTTTACCCTGCCAGGGGGTTTCTAGTATGCCTAGTAAGAGCTTGATTAGCTGGTTCAGGTGTGTCTCTGTAGGACACTGCAGAACCTGATTTTACCAAGTGCGACATGTTCCTGGATCAACATCTTTGTTGACCCTGGAACAACATTGTGATTAACCAATCAGATTTGAAAAACCAGTTTATACTTTTTGTGAAGTTTAGGCTTACAATCAGAGTTTGGTGCTTGTACATCAGTGTCATTCATCTATTATTTCCTCTGATTTTAGGGATTACTCATGGTTAAGGTTAGGTTTAGGTGTATGGATGTGGTCAAGATTAAATTTTTGAATTTAAATGTTCCAGGGTCAACAAAATATGTCTAACTCAGCAAAATCAAGATGTGCGTAGGACACCTGCCCTCCAGGACCAAGTTTGGGTTAAAACAATGTTAAGATACTGACAAACAGTAGTGTTTCCTTGGACTCGGACTCGACTCAGACTCAGCCCTTTGGGACTCTGACTTGAGTCCGACTCGGCCCATTTTGGACTCGGACTCGTCTCGGACTCGATTGGTTAAAGACTTGGACTCGACTCGGACTCAACTTAGGTGGACTCGAACCCAACACTAAAATGTACCCTATCCTATAGAAAAGTGTTAAAAACTGCAAGATCTGATTACTTTTCTTCTCTTTTAGAAGAAAACAAACATAACCCTAAGTATTTATTCAATACAGTGGCTAAGTTAATGAAAAATAAAGAACCAACAGGCGTTAACTTTCCCCATCAGCATAGCAGTAATGACTTTATGAACTTCTTTACTTCCAAGATCAATACTATTAGAGATAAAATTGTCACCATGTAGCCTTCAGTTACAGTATCGCATCAGATAGTGTGCTATAGATCTCCTGGGGAACAATTCCACTCATTCTCTACTATAGGAGAGGAAGAATTGTATAAACTTGTTAAATTATCTAAACCAAGAACATGTATGTTAGACCCTATTCCATCTAAGCTACTAAAAGAGGTGCTTCCAGATGTCACATGTCCTCTTCTGAATATTATTAATTAGTCATTGTCATTAGGATATGTCCCCCAAACCTTTAAACTGGCTGCTATTAAGCCTCTCATTAAAAAAAAAAACACAACGAATTAATTAATTAATTACAGACCAATCTCGAATCTTCCTTTTCTGTCAAAGATATTAGGAAAGGTAGTAACCTCACAATTATGTTCCTTCCTTCAGAAAAATGGTATCTGTGAGGATTTCCAGTCAGGTTTTAGACTGTATCATAGTACTGAGACTGCTCTTATTAGAGTTACAAATGATCTGCTCTTGTCGTCCGATCGTGGTTGTATCTCTCTGTTAGTGCTACTGGATCTTAGTGCTGCATTTGACACTGTTGACCACAACATTCTTTTGAACAGACTTGAACATTATGTTGGCATTAGTGGTAGTGCACTGGCATGGTTCAAATCGTACTTATCTGACCGCCATCAAATCGTGGCAGTGGATGAAGAGGTATCATATCGATCACAAGTGCAGTATGGAGTACCTCAAGGCTCAGTACTAGGGCCATTACTTTTTACGTTTTACATGTTACCCTTGGGAGATATCATCAGAAAACATGGTGTTAGCTTTCACTGTTATGCTGATGATACTCAGCTCTATATTTTTCGTGGCCCAGTGAAACATACCAAATGGATTATGTAGTTGAGATAAAAAACTGGATGACGAGTAATTTCTTACTGCTAAATTCTGAAAAAAGAGGTGTTAATTATTGGACCTAAAACCTCTGCGTGTCATAACCAAAAACACTGTCTAATACTTGACGGCTGTTCTGTCAATTCTTCATCATCAGTTAGGTACCCAGGTGTGCTATTTGATAGCAATCTTTCCTTCGAAAGCCACATCTCTAGCATTTGCAAAACTGCATTTTTCCATCTCAAAAATATATCTAAACTATGACCAATGCTCTCAATATCAAATGCCGAAATGTTAATTCATGCGTTTATGACCTCAAGGTTAGATTATTGTAATGCTTTATTGGGTGGTTGTTCTACACACTTAATAAACAAACTACAGCTGGTCCAAAATGCTGCAGCTAGAGTTCTTACTAGAACCAGAAAGTATGACCATATTAGCCCAGATTATTATAGATTTTAAAATCTTGCTAATTACTTATAAAGCCCTGATTGGTTTAGCTCCTCAGTACTTAAGCAAGCTCTTATCACATTATAGTCCCTCACGTCCGCTGCGTTCTCAAAACTCTGCCAATCTGATAATACCTAAAATATCAAAATCAAGTGCAGGCGGCAGATCATTTTCTTATTTAGTGCTCAAACTTTGGAACAATCTACCTAACACTGTTCGGGATGCAGACTAGAGAGACCACTACAGCCCTGAATGTCAGCAGAGACCAAGTCAACTAGATGAACCCGAGAGACGGATCCCCAGTAAAGACCTTGTCACTTAGACAGCCATCGGCACAAGACCATGGGAACCAGATGAATCCTCTGCACCCTTGACTGAGCCTGGTTTCTCCCAAGGTTTTTTTCTCTATTCTGTCACCAGTGGAGTTTTGGTTCCTTGCCACTGTCGCCTCTGGCTTGCTTAGTTGGGGACAATTAATTTTCAAGCGATATCGTATACTATTTGAATTGAACTGAGCTGGACGATGACATCAAAATTGAATGTTTACTGTTGTCCTTTTGCATTATTGATGCAATGTTTCCTATTTAATACTGTGCAGCCGCTTTGTCACAATTTGTATTGTTAAAAGTGCTATACAAATAAAGGTTACTTGACTTGACTAATTCATGGAGAAAAATCCTGAAATGTTTTCCTCAAAAAACATAATTT
>JAHKKF010524312.1:0-10640 GCA_019740295.1 Labeo calbasu | reverse complement strand
CTATATACTAACTATACTAACCATCCAACTACTTATCAATCCATCTATCTACTCATCTATCCATCTAACCATCCATCTACAAAGCCATCATCCTACCTATCATCTCTGTACCTATCCATACCACATATCGGCCCATTTATTTACATCCAACTATCTACCCATCTATCCATCCATCTACCAATCCAACTAACTACCTATTTATCTCCCTGCCCATCCATATACCAAATATCCACCCATCTATTTACTATCCAACTATCTTCCTATATACTATCCAACTAACTACCTATATACTAACAATACTAACCATCCCACTAACCACCTACCTATCTGTCTATCTACCAATCCATCTTCCTACCTATCCATCTATCCATCCAACTACCTAAAAATAACTATATACTAATTATACTAACCATCCAACTAACCGCCTACTTATCCATCCATCTACTCATATACCCATCTGTCCATCCATCTACCAATCCAACTACTTATCCATCTTCCTATCCATCCATATACCATATATCCACCCATCTATTTACCATCCAACTACCTACCTACAATTACCTATATACTAACTATACTAACCATCCAAATAACTACCTACCTACCACCCATTATCTATCTACCCATTTATTTATCCGTCTACCAATCCATCTCCCTACCCATCCATATACCAAATATCCACCCATCTATTTACCATCCAACTACCAACCTACAATTGCCTATATACTAACTATATTAACCACCCAACTATCTATCCATATCCCTACCCATCCATATACCTTACATCCACCCATCTATTTACCATCCAACTATCTACCCATCTATCCACCCAACTACTAATCCATTTTCCTACCTATCCATTTATCTACCCATTCATAAACCATATATCCACCCATTTATTTACCATCCAACTACCTACCTACAATTACCTATATACTAACTATACTAACCATCCAACTAACTACCTATCCATCTCCCTACCAATCCATGTACCATACATCCACCCATCTATTTACCATCCAACTACCTACCTAAATTTGCCTATATACTAACTATACTAACCATCCAACTAACTACCTACCTACCCACCCATTATCTATCTACCCATTTATTTATCCGTCTACCAATCCATCTCCCTTCCCATCCATATACCTTATATCCACCCGTCAATTTACCATCCAACTACCTACCTACAATTGCCTATATACTAACTATACTAACCATCCAACCAACCACCTACCTACCTACCCATTATCTATCTACTCATTTATTTATCCGTCTACCAATCCATCTCCCTTCCCATCCATATACCAAATATCCACCCATCTATTTACCATCCAACTACCTACCTACAATTGCCTATATACTAACTATACTAACCATCCAACTACCTATCCATCTCCCTGCCCATCCATATACCATATATGCACCCATCTAATTACCATCCAACTACCTACCTACAATTATCTATATCTATATATATTACTATACTACACTAACCATCCAACTAACTACGTACAGATCAATCTATCTACTCATCTACCAATCAATCTTTCTACCTATCATCTATGTACCTATCTACCCATCCATCCATGTTTACCATCCATCTACCTTTCTACCATCCATCCATCCATCCATCTACAGATCTATCCATCTACCACATCCATCCAGCCATCCATCAAATGTAAACCTTCAAATGTTTTATTTGTATTGATACTTTTGCGATATTATGTGCACAATGATCATGTTCTCATTTTCAAAAATTGTGAAAGAAAGGCATCCATCTATGTGTACATCAATCAATCAATCTACCATCTATCCACCGCTCCATCCACCCATCTGTTTACCATCCATTTACCCATCCATCTATCTATCCAACCAAGCACCCAACTATCTATCCTTCCATCATCCATCCACCCACCTATCTACCATCTATCAATCCTTTTCCATCTATTCACCTGCATCTATCCATCTATCTACCTACTGATCTATACATCTACCCTATCCGTTCATCCATTCATCCATCTAAGCTTTTAAATTTGTAAACTTGTATTTATACTTCGGCAATATTATGTGTACAATGATCATGTTCTCTTTCAAAAATTGTGAAAAAGAGAGAGAGACATCCATTTTGTAGTCTCATTTGGTTCCTCACACATGATTGTTTAATGTAGTTATTCATTAACCTCATTAGTTAAATGACTGGATAAAGGTTAAATGGATAGGTTTTGCACTCACAAATGGAAAGTCTCATTGAACTTGGGCGCCCAGCTGTTGTTCTTCGATTTGGTGGTGAACTTGCGTTTCTTGTCACTGAGATGAGGGCCAATCATGGTGACCTCCACAAATGGCCGGAACATCCCAGATGTCTGCCACTTCAGATCATTAGCAGCTACGACTAGAAACAAAGAAATGTTATTCAGCCATCAGAAAATACACCTGTGGGGCAGATAAAGCTAGCTTAAACATGGTAGAAATGCATTTAGACTTACCTTTAACTGTAACTTTATGCTCTCCTGTGCCCGGGTGAGTGAAGAGGTCAATCTGTATGGATACTTCCCCTACTTGTTTATCAACTCCTGAGCCTACACACACACACACACAGACACGTGTCACTCTGTTATCTAAATGGTGATATTCCATGTTGTTTTTATAGTGAGCTAGTTATAAATGCAGTACTATAACCTAACCTTAACCCTGCATTTTTACAATCAAAAACAAATCTGTGTTTTATTTTTATCTTGTCTTTACAAATGAAGGTGTCCTCAAATGTCCGCTAAAGGAGGACAGATTTAGCTCACTTTTGGGTACAAATCTGTCACCAAAATATGGTACACTTATTTAAATGTGGTACACACACAGTAAAACAGGCCTCACACACATGGTGGAGCTTTTAAGAAAAAATTAAACATTAGAAAAAGTGCATTGGAAAGATGAACCAGCTGGACCTGTGTCCAAATTCGCAGAAAAATGAAATAATAACAAAGAGGCCTAAATTACAGTGAAGCTAACTGAGTTAGCATCAAGGTCATCTATATGCTAGTATACAGCAAATATTTATTTACAATTTATTTATTTACAACTTGTATTTTCCACATATTGAGGAGTCATTAATGGACGTGTCCAAATTTTTGTCCAATCAAATGATCTCTAGAATTAAAAAAAAAAAATTCAAGTAATACAACCTGGCTCTGATTAACAAGTTAAAAATCAGCATTTATTTTAAGTTTAGAAAAAATATGACATGGAGATTGTTAGATTCACCACAGTAGAGGAAATATAATCCCAAAACACAACTAGTAACAGATCTGTGATTATTCGTGAGAAGGTATTTGGTCTCAGGGAGTCTGTGGTGACCTACCCCTGGACGGCTGTATTTTCTCACTAGGTGTTATCCTCATACCCTTCCCATTATGCACTTGAGCCAGAGACAGAAGCAGAAAAGCAATGGAAGAGACAAAGGTCAAAAGCAAAGCATTAAAAACAAGACAGAGATTAGTAAGAACAACAGCAGAGAAACAAGGACAGTAGACACATTAAGCAGTAAAAGACAGGTAAGGCACAGATAAGGCTTGAAGAAGAGATAAAGTTTCAGTACAAAAAGTACACAAATGAATCCACAGCTCAATACTGACACCTAGTGTATTGTTTTACAAACTCATCTCTGGGAGATCAAACAATATGTACTAAAGAAATCAGAACAGGAAATGAGAAAATATATAGAAATAATACTGATGTTATCAAGTCTGTCATACGTATAAACTATGTGTCACTAGATGTGTGTGTTTATGTCTGTGTGTTTACCTTGAGCATGCTGAGTAGTTACAAATGTCTTGATGAGTGTGTCGGTGGTCTGGGTATAGAGGGACAGCGCATGTCTCAGCGAGGACAGTTCAGGACTCTTCTCTAGGAAGGTCTTTTTCAAACCATTTCCTCCAGCATGGAAGTATTGCTGTAGAGGATAGTAAATAAGCAAATATTAATTCTGTACACACCACTGCTTTTGAAACAACATGGAAATTTATAGAAAATATAATTTATACCTTTATGGTATCGAGGGCCACGTCCATGGCCGCACACTGCTTGGGCGTCAAGCTTTTGGCTTCACCAGACATGTGATCCTACAGAGCCAAATAACATTAAAAACCCATAAAACAGATCAAATGACCTCTAATTAAAATCAGTGGGTTTAGAAATTGGAGTATCTGAACACTGAATAGATGACTGAACAGATTATTGTTTTGTAAATATAAGCAGTGATGTGTAATATATTTGTATTTCTGACACCAGAAACCCATGGAAACTACGGAGACCCGAACATGTCACAAAGGGAAAAAAAAGTAAATTATGCCCACAAAATAATAATTTGTTCTACTTCCTGTATATAAATTTTATATCAAGTGAACAATTTACTAAAAACGAGGTAAGGAATTATGTTGAGCACATGATTTACTTAAAACGAGGGAGCAAATTATGTTGAGCGCACAATTTGCTTAAACTGGTGAAACAAATTATTATATTGAACAGTCGATTTACTAAAAATGAGGAAATAAATAATGTCGAGCTCACAATTTGCTTAAAATGAGGTAACAAATTATTATGTCGAGTGTACGATTTACTACAAACAAGGTAACAAATTATATTGAGCATACAATTTACATAAAATGAGGAAACAAATTATTATGTCGAGTGTACGATTTACTACAAACAAGGGAACAAATTATGTCAAGCACACGATTTACTTAAAATGAAGTAATGAAATATATTGATCATATGATTTACTAAAAATGAGGGAACGAATTATGACGAGCACACATTTTACACAATTTTACTTTGCATTTACTTAAAAATGAGTAAATGATTTAGTAAATTGCCTACACGATATATTTTTTCCCTGCATTTCATGTGCGGGGTTGTGTAAAAAAACAAACAAAAAAAACAACAACCAAAAAGGTCATTTAAAGACATATTTAAAAAAAAAAAAAAAAAAAAAAAAAAAAAAGAACTAAATAAAAATCTGTATATATATTTAAAAAAAAATAGGAGAATAAGTTGCAATTCTGAAAAATAAGGTGGCAATTTTGAATTGTAAAGTCACATTTATTAAAAACGAGGGAACGAATTGTGTCAGTGCACAATTTACTCAGAACGAGGCAACAAATTATTATATCGAGGGCACAATTTACTAAAAAAGAGGGAATGAAGTATGTTGAGCACACAATTTACTTAAAATGAGATAAATTGTTATAGTGTACGATTTACTAAAAACAAGGGAACAAATTATGTCAAGTACATGATTTACTTAAAATTAAGTAATGAATTATTATATTGAGCATATGATTTACTAAAAATGAGGGAACAAATTATGACGAGCACACAATTTACTTAAAAATGAAGTAACAAATTATATTGAGTGCACAATTTACTTACACAATTTAAAGAGGTAACAAATTATTTTATCGAAATAAGGGAACAAATTATGATGAGCACACAATTTACTAAAAAATTAGGAAATTTATTAGTAAATTGCGTGCACAATATATATATATATTTTTCCCTACATTTCATGTGTGGGGTTGCGTAAAAAAAAAAAAAACCCAAACCAACCAAAAAAAACAAAACAAACAAAAAAAAACAACAACCACCAAAAAGGTCATTTAAAGACATAGTTTAAAAAAACTAACTAACTAAAGATATATATATATATATATATATATATATATATATATATATGTATAAGTTTTTATTAATTAAAAATAAACAAATTAAATTGAGTGCACAATTTAATCACAATGAGGTGACAAATTATTTTATCGAAATAAGGGAACAAATTATGACGAACACACAATTTACTTGAAAATGAGGAANAGTTTTTATTAATTAAAAATGAACAAATTATATTGAGTGCACAATTTAATCACAATGAGGTGACAAATTATTTTATCGAAATAAGGGAACAAATTATGACGAACACACAATTTACTTGAAAATGAGGAAATGAATTAGTAAATTGCGTGCAAGCTGTATTTTTTCTCTGCATTTCATGTGCGGGGTTCCATAAAAAAACAAACAAACAAAAGAAACAACAACCAAAAAGGTCATTTAAAGACATAGTTTTAAAAAAACTAAATAAATAAATATACAAAAAAGAAAAAAAATAGATTAAGTTGCAATTATGAGAAATAAGGTGGCAATTTTGAACTGTAAAGTCACATTTATTAAAAACGAGGGAATGAATGATGTCGAGTGCACAATTTACTTAAAATGAGGTAACAAATGATCATATCGAGAGTACAATTTACTAAAAAAGAGGGAATGAATTATGTTGAGCACATGATTTACTTAATTTTAAATAATTATATAGAGTGTACAATTTTTTAAAAAAATGAGGTAACTAATTATGTTGAGCGCATAATTTACGTAAAATGAGGTAACAAATTATTATATCAAGCATACAATTTACTTAAAACGAGGGAAATAATTATGTTGAGCGCACAATTTACTTAAAAATAAGGGAACAAATTATGAGGAGCACACGATTTATTTAAAAATGAGGAAACGAATTTGTAAATTGTGCACACAATTTTTTTCCCTGCATGTCATGTTCGGAGTTCCGTGAAAAAACAACAGCAACAACAAAAATAGGCAATTTAAAGACAGTTAAAAAAAATACAGACATAAAAAGTAGAAAAAAATTAAGAGAAAAAGTTGCAATTATGACAAATAAGGTGGCAAATGTGAACCGTAAAGTCACATTGTTGCATATAAAATCACAATTACAAGAAAAGTTATGATTAAAATGAATAAAGTTGCAGCTGCAGGAAAATAAAGTTGCAATTGTGAGATAAAAAGAAATACTGTGAATTGCGATGTCACAACGTGGTAATTTAAATCATATATACAATAAATAAAAACTGACAAAAAAAAAAATTTTCTTTTACTTTTTTTTTTAACTCTGAAATAGTCTTTAATAATAAAAAACAAATCCAGATATTTTTAAATGAGACATTTTTAATAGCCTATATGGACCTTTAGAGTTCTGAAAGTAACTTTTGCATTACAGTGAACTAATTTTTATTTGTTTATTTATTTGTTTGTTTGCAATTGGACCCACTAATTTTTCATGATCTGACTTCTTTCAACACGTAGATAGCATTTAAATCAAGGCTCTTCATCTGTATTCACTTGCTGAGCTCTGAGCTCAAATTTAAAGGGATCATAGTCCGGATTAAACAAGTCTGGAGCGGTACCTTGAGTTTGGAGAGCTGACCCAGTTCTTTAGCGGCTGAAAAGATCATTCCCTGCCAGGAAGAGATAAAAGCATTACAGCATTGGAGTGGACAAGGAAATCTTTACATGTAAAACATGGATTTTCCATATTAACATATAAACATTAGAAGATCACTAATTAAAAACACATTCAAGACTTAACGTATTTCTTACAAGAAAGGTTCCAGACAAAAAAAAACTACCAGGGAGCCACTGGCTTTTACAATGAAGACTTTAGGGGCCAAATAACATTTGTAGAGACCGAATAATAAAATGCAAAAGCATATATCAGTGCATTAAGGATCTATCTAGTCATACAGGTCTTACAAAGGTGTCATTGCCCTGAGGAAGGATGATGGTCTTCTCAAGACTGTTCATCACAATCCTCCACAGCTCCTTCAGCACTCTCTTCAGCACGGTTTTCTCACACACCGAGGCAAACAGCATCAGACTGCTCGTAAACACACACATACACAGATCAGGACAGGCTTCAGGTACAGTCATAATGCTTCCTATACAGGTGATGAGAGTTTTGCTCACTTTGCATCAAGGAAGTCCATCAGTGGCCGCAGCATGTTATCAGAGTCGGCCTCCACCTGGTTACGAGTGTTGGCATTCACGGGACCCTTGATCTGGTACAGAAGACTAGCCATCTGACGCATGCAGTCATCAATGCGGCTCTGGAAACTACAGAGGAAGATCAGAGTTCAGCATGGAGAGGGAATATGCTACACTAAAGTAAGAGGGGTTGTGCAAAAGTGTGAAATTAATGTAATTTCCTTTTAGATTAACATGAAATTTTAATCTTTACTCAACAAAGAGATCTTTAGATATGACGCCGGCCATGATCTAAAACCTACATTCATTTCAAGAGCACTAAAGCTACATAGCATGTACAGTTGAGGTCAAAAGTTTCCTTCCCCCTTTCAGAATCATTAAAAATATGAATTATTTTATCAAAATAAGAGGAATCATACAAAATGCATGATATTGTTTATTTAGTGCTGACCTGAAAAAGATACTTCACATAAAAGATGTTGACATATAGTCCACAAGAGAAAATAATAGTTGAATTTATAAAAAATGACTCTGTTCAAAAGGTTACATCCCCTTGTTACCTGAATGATCCTCAGCTGTGTTTTTTTTTTTGTTTAGTGATAGTTCATGAGTCCCTTGTTTGTCCTGAACAGTTAAACTGCATACCGTTCTTCACAAAAATGCTTCAGGTCCCACCATTTCTGTGTTTTTTCAGCATTTTTGTACATTTGAATCCTTTCCAACAATGACTGTATGATTTTTAGATCCATCTTTTCACACTGAGGACAACTGAGGGACTCATATACAACTATTACAGAAGGTTCAAATGCTCACTGATGCTTCAGAAGCAAAAACCAGGCATTAAAAGACGGGGGTTGAAAACTTTTGAAAAGAATGGAGATGTGTACAGTTTTCTTGTTTTGCCTAAATATAATATTTTTTCTCCATTTAGTACTGCCCTTGAGAAAATACAGAAGACCCTTACATGTTTCCCAGAAGACAAAATAAAGACAATTTACCCTGATCTTTAAATTCCAAAAGTTTTCACCCCCCAGCCGTGTTTCCTTCTGAAGCATCAGTGAGCGTTTGAACCTTCTGTAATTGTTGCATACGAGTCCCTCAGTAGTCCTCAGTGTGTATACACTATATGTAAACATCTTTTATGTGAAATATCTTATTCAGTCAGTACTAAAACAATAACATGCATTTTGTATGATCCGTCTTATTTTGGTAAAATAATTAACATTTGTAATGCTTCTGAAAGGGGGATGTAAACTTTTGACCTCAACTGGTCAAAACTGCTCAACTGAGTGCTGTTAGAAGTGGGTTAGTCTAATAAAATGTAATGTATCATTTCTTAATATTTAGTTTGGGTTTTATAATCTGTGCATTTTTATGTGATCAACCCATATGTATATGATGTATATACACTGACGTGTTTCCAAAGGTGCTGCTCAGCTCATCCAAGACGTTGTTCAGTTTGACCTGGAGATCGTTCAGGATGTCACTGGCCTCTGTGTCCAACTGCAGAATGACACACACAGAGCTCTGATTAGTTCAATGGCTCTTCGCCGTCACTATTTCAATGAACATTATTTCACCCGGTGCACAAACACCATTTTCATAACACAAATGTAATGGTATAACAGTTCAGAGGGGGTGGAAAAATACCAAGGTTTATGGTGATGAGGCAAAACAGCCTGTAAAATTCACACAGTCCCAGTGAGAGGAGGGAATAAATAAAGGAAGACAGAACTTGTGTCCTCTACTGTATAAGTGCTTCGTTTATGAGCTCTCAAACACACATGTACCGAATAACCGCACAGGATGCGAAACCCACCTGATTAATGCTGACCGCCACCTTCAGAAAGAGCAAAGTAAAGGAATGTTTAACTTTTAGTCATTTCCACAATCATGTCATAACCCCATAAAATTAACCAGACTACAATGCACAGGATTGATGGAGGGAGGAGCTATGGGTTTAGTTATTCTGGTATACTAGAGAATACTAGTAGAACATAATTTCTAAATCGAAAAAAAGTACTTTTCATGAACCAATCATAAACTATAAACATCAGGGTCATTTGCATAGGACCACCCTATTGGCCCATAATACCAACCAACATTTGGATATGCTAATGAACAATCTCTCACTCTTTTAATGAAACTAATGTTCATTTTGCTTGATTTCTGGACCAATAGGAAGGTTGAGACACAACCTGGATCTGCTAAAGGGACTGACTGAACAGATATTAAATGATTGTTGCTGAAGAACACAGGAGTGAGAAACAAGTCTCACCTTCTGCTCCCTGTCTGCTTTCTCAGGCTTTTCACAGATATAAAGAAACGTTGTATAATTATGTACCAAGTGCAAATCAAGATCAATATTTGAATGTGCAACATGCAGTAAATTTATATTTAAATTCAGGGACGAAATTAATTGCTTTCTGACTCAAGGGGCTCAATACACACCTTATCCTCTGAGATGTCCATCTATGGGCAAGGTTGAGGGAAAAAAATCTATCAAAATCTGTATTTATATGTTAACCACTCACATAGAAGTACAGTAAAACAATTACTGTGCTGTATGGGGGTAACACTGGGGTGATGATTAAAGGAGTAAATATTAAAATGAAAAATGGCATTCCAAAAGGCACTTTCGATGAACAGGATAAAATAAAATAAAATAATTTTTTTTTTTTTTTTTTTTTCGTTCTCTGCATGAGGTTAAATAAAATATTGGATTGGTTTTATTTAACATTTTTATATTAGCTTTGGTGTTTTGCAAGATTTATTGATTTGTGATTATACTGTGTATTATACACACACACACA
>JAHKKF010524311.1:30771-48082 GCA_019740295.1 Labeo calbasu | reverse complement strand
ATCAGGTGCGTGATTTCACGTTGAGCCGTATATACTACACACAGCCGTTGTTCACTGACGAGCTGCGCAAATTCACACTGATAATGAACATGGATTTGTGCAGCTCGTCAGTGAACAACGGCTTTACTGACAAAACGCGCAAGCATTTCGGCCGATACGTTTCGGTGCATCCCTACTTCTCGATTAACATTTAAAGGATTAGTTCACTTTCAGAATAAAAATTTCCTGATAATTCACCCACTCCCATGTCATTCAAGATGCTCATGTCTTTCTTGCTTCAGTTGAAAAGAAATGAATGTGTCTGAGGAAAACGTTCCAGGATTTTTCTCCATATAGTGGACTTCACTGGTAGCCAATGGGCTGAAGGTCCAAATTGTAGTTTCAATGCAGCTTCAAAGGGCTCTATATGATCCCAGCTGAGGAATAAGGGTCTTATCTAGTGAAACAAACAGTCATTTTCTAAAAAAAAAAAAAAAGAAGTGTTACTACACTACACTTTTCAATTAATTTTGATACTTTTTAACCACAAATGCTCATCTTGCAGTCATGCATGGTTAGTTCTTCATCTGTGTATCTTAGGGGGAAAAAACTCCTTTTTGTAAAGGGCGTTTGACTTTGTAAACACTGGGTCGATACTTCCGCCTACATCACGTGTGACCTTTCCAATGTGACTGCTTAATGCGTGAAGTCAAGCTAGTGTAAGACAAGCATTTGTCGCTAAAAAGCTGAGCTGTAATAGTCCCATCGCCATTGTTTCAACTGAGACAAGAATTAAGCATTTAAGGTGTACTGTTGTTAGATATAATAATGATCATAGCAGTCATCATTTACTCCTGACATCTGAGCCGTTGAAGATGCAGAGGATTAATGTTACTTTAGTTTTTGAAGGAAATGCACTGGGCGATCTACATAAATGCGTCTATGATTTAATCTATCTCAGTTTATTCTGTTTCTTCATGTCATTCCAGACAGACAGAATGTTGCCACATTTAAATAAATTGCAGGCTGTGTGTCACTAATTAAATACATGTTCAGCTTATTGTCAGCATCTTACATGTGTGCTTCTCGTAAACAGTCAGCAGATATGCATATAAACAGCCTTTTAATTAACAGAGTAGAATAATCATGACTGATAGTAATACATGCAAATGTGAAAGAAAACCAAACTGGATGCAACTTGGCCAACTTGTTAATGAAAACAAGGATATAATCAAAGAAAAAACTGGAGTTGGGATAACCTCCAAAACCAAAAAAAGATGCGTGGGAAAACACGTGTGTGCAAATAAATGCAGCGTGTTTCTAAAATGTTTACGTTCCGAGGCAGATTGCCAATGTTCTGACATTTTGTGATTTGGTCTTATTGACTTAGGAGGGCTCTTCACTACTTCTAACGTTTCACAGATTGAGGAGCAAGTTTTAGCGTTAAAATGCTTTGTGAGATACTCTTAGAGCAAAAATTTAGGAGTCCTAAATTTAGGACTGACACACCCATTATTTTGAAGATTTTCTTAAAAATAATACTTAATACTTTTAGCCTTAAGACGTTTTGTGAATACGGGCCCAGACCTCTGTGTGGAGAACTGGCTGTTGTCAGACTCACTGGATTACAATTAATGGCAAAATTTGGAAATGTGAACTGATATTTCCTTCTGACACACCACAGCAAAAGGTAATAATAACTGACTATATATATATCTTTTCATAGAAAATAACCAATCTAGTAAAACAATAAGACCCTTATTCCTTGGCTGGGATCATTTGGAGCCCTTTGAAGCTGCAATGAAACTGCAATTTGGACCTTCAACCCATTGGCCACCACTGGAGTCCATGGAGAAAAATCCTGGAATGTTTTATCAGGGAAAATGGAAACCTTAAAGGAAAAGTTCACCTCCAGAACAAAAATTTACAGATAATTTACCCACCCCCTTTGTCATCCAAGATGTTCATTTCTTTCTTTCTTCAGTCAAAAAAAAAAAAGTGTTTAAGAAAAAAATTCAGGAATTCTCTCCATATAGATGTACTTCAATAGTGCCCTCAAGTTTGAACTTCCAAAATGCAGTTTAAATGCAGCTTCAAATGGCTTTAAATGATCCCAGTCGAGGAAGAAGGGTCTTATCTAGCAAAATGATCTGTCTTTTTTTAAACAAATTGACAATTTATATACTTTTTTCGGTTCAAAATGGTCAATACAGTTAGGGTATGTCAAAAAAACTCCTATCTCATTTTCTTCCCCAACTTCAAAATCGTCCTACATCATTGCAGAAGTACCGATCCAGTGTTTACAGTGAACATGCAAAGAAGATCAAACGCCCTTCACAAAAAAAGATAAAAAAGCGATGTAAGACAATTTTGACGTTGAAGAAGAAAACGACACGAAAAACTGCATTTTGGAAGTTTAAACTTGGGGGCACCATTGAATTCCACTATATGAAGAACATTCCTGAAATGTTTTCCTCAAGAAACATAATTTCCTACAGACTGAAGAAAGAAAGACATGAACATCTTGGATGACAAAGGTGTGAGTCAATTATCAGGAAACTTTAATTCTGAAAGTGAACTAATTCTTTAATTTTCCATTTCTGTTGATGACACTAGAACACTTGTCACTTTGTGTCACATTTATTTCCAGAGTGATGCAGCAGTTCTCACCTGTGCTACTGTGCTCAGCCTCATCAGTTGCTATCTGCATGAGCGCATCCAGCACTAGAGTGTTGTCGAGCCAAGTGTACCATTCCTCCAGTTCCTGCAGAAAGTTTGACGTTCCAGTCGCCTCGGACACCTTCCGTGTGGCCAACTTACAGAGACGCTCAATGAAGCCGGGGATGTTCAGGAGTGTGACTGGAAAATATAACATTATGTTTTCATTATTCATGCCCTATTAACCCTCACCCCATAAATAAATTTCCTGCCAGAAATACACTACAAACATATATACACTGGAAAAAGCAATTTCTCTTTAGCAATGACCCTATTCTCCACAAATCCTCCATCACCACTTTATCACTCTTTGCGGAATAAGTCAGGTTGTAGTCCCCCTACCTTGGTTGACCTCGGCACGTGACGGGCTGGTATTGCGTTTCTGCTGTGCATTTTTAGCCAGGAGTGTGTGTTTGTCATCGTTCCCCACATCAGGCTCAGAGATGGTGACGGAGAGGATACGACAAAAGTTGGCAAGCTGCTGCTGGTCAAAGCTCTGAACGAGTCCTGACAGGTTCGGGATCCACTCCAGCTGAATCATTTCCTGTCAGATATTAGTGTTTACATATCCAACATGATTAACACCATTAAATACTGCGTGTTTTTTGTAGAGAAAACAAATATTCGTAATCTTCTCAATGGATTTTAAGCCAGCCCATAGTGTCAGCAAGATAAATCCAGAGGCACTGATTTGTATTAACAGCTTTAGAACACAATGCCATTAAGGAAATTAAGGTTGAAGTTACGGCTGTATAATATTAGTACTGACCTTTTTGACTCCAAGAATATCCTCAATTAACGTAGCTGTTTGCAAAAAAGTCTTCTTATTTGTCATCAATGTGAAGAGAAATAACACAAAATCCTCCCTAGATGCCAAGCTTTTTGTGACCCCTTCCGTCTGCAGGAAAACAAATGCACTTATTGAATTCTTTCCCTCATCATGTGGATTTTAGTCACTCTTGCTCTTATTCATAAATGAGAAAGAAGATTGAATACATACACATATGCAGCAATTGTACAGTACACTAAGGCAGTCCTTCACCAAGTCATCATTCACTAAAAATAGTTTAAAAATGATATTAAAAAAAGACTGATTTTTACATTTGTTCATGACAGACATACAAAATAACAATGGTCAACAAAATAAGTGTAGATAAAATATTATAATATTATTAGTTCTGTGTTTTAAAAAAAACATTTAAACAATAATTATTCATGAATTACATAAAATCTTCTAGTCAACTTACTCTTGGGTTTTTGTAGTGTAGTCAAAGTGGGTCTCATCAGAAGCTCCACCAGCAGCTAACAAGACAAACAATCAGTCATCATTATAAACTCATCTATGGTTGCAACTAACATCTATGTTAAAAAAAATTAATGATTCTACCAGTTATTTATTCACTGGATAAACAAAAGTTAATTTTATTTACTGTATTTCGTTGAAAAAATATTTTCCCCTTATTACACACACACACACACACATTCAAGCCAAGACAGACTTTTTGGAGTCATTCTTGGCTAATTAGGGCGAAACATCTGCTGAAGGCTGTCAAATACACACTACCCTAATATTGATGGATAACCCACAATCAAATTATAATGTCGACATACAGAGGAAAAAAAAAAGCTGTTCTAATTCAATGTAGCTTTCTGTAGAATTTTGCATGGACAGATTCTGTGAGCCTGCAATGGTCTCCTTCAATGTGTCGAACAACTGTTTTTTTTTTTTTTAGTAGTTCAATTCCAGAACAAAAATTTACAGATAATTTAATCATCCCCTTGTTATCCAAGATGTTTGTGTCTTTCTTTCTTCAGTCGTAAAGAAATTATGTTTCTTGAGGAAAACATTACAGAAATTTTCTTCATATAGTGGACTTCTACAGTGCCTGTGAGTTTGAACTTCCAAAATGCGTTTCAATCCAGCTTTAAAGGGCTCTAAACGATCCCAGCTGAGGAAGAAGGGTTTTACCTAGCGGAACGGCTGGTCATTTTCTTAAAAAAAAAACAAAAAAACAATTTATATACTTTTTAACCTCAAACACTCATCTATTCTCTGCAATGTGCATGCGAATTCTGTGTAATCCAGATCATACAGTTCAGTGTTGCCAAGTTTGTGGTTTTCCCACAGAATTGTGCTACTTTAACACTGTTGCTGCGGGTTGTTTTTCATGTCCGCGGGTTGAAGTGACCCCAATAATGTGATATTTATCCCCTGGAATGCAAATTTTACCAGGGGAACCCAGCCAAAAACTTTTTTTTTAACGGGGAACCCCTTGTAATGCCACTGGGCTAGTTTTGTTTTTGGGCTCCACTGGGCTGGTTTTGTGAAAACCTGGCAACCCTGATACAGTTAGGGTATGTCAAAAAACTCCCATCTCATTTTCTCCTCCAACTTCACAATTGTCCTACATCGCTGCAAAAGTATCGACCCAGTATTAAAGTGAACATGCAAAGAAAATCAAATTCCCTTTACAAAAAACGTAAAATAGTGATGTAGGATGATTTAGAAGTTGGAAGAGAAAATGAGATGGGAGTTTTTCCAACCTACCCTATAACTCGGATAACACAGAGTTCGCATGCATGTCCCAGAGAATAGACAAGATGAGCGTTTGAGGTTAAAAAGTATACAAATAGTACATTTTTTTGGAAAATAACCGATCGTTTCACTAGATAAGACCCTGCTTCCTTGGCTGGGAACATTTAGAGCCCTTTGAAGCTGCACTGAAACTGTATTTTGGAAGTTTAAACTCACAGGCACCATAGAAGTCTTCTTTACGAGTGAAGAAAGAAACACACAAACATCTTGGATGACAAAGGGGTGAGTAAATTATCTGTAAATTTTTGTTCTGGAAGTGAACGACTCCTTTAAGTATACTATACACTCACATCTACACCTCCAAACAGGTCAAAGGTGTACGTGTTGGGAAAGGTGGACTCCTGTGCCGTCTTTCTGTCCTCTGTCACAAAAGACATTGCCTCCATAGACAGTAGGGATGACAGTTCCTGTATCCGAACATCATATAATGAAGTACGGTTATCAAGTGGCTATAAACCAATTTGTAACATATAAGGAAATTACCAGACTGAGAGAAGAGAATAGAGGAAGAGTTCTCACCTTCAGGACAACGTGTGTGCGGGTGAAGTCACTGTTTAGATGGCTACTCTCGTACAGCTCTTGAAGTAAGACTGGAATCCCATGCCATTTTGCCCTCTTATCTCTCTCCTGAAGAAGAGCTTCTGGGAGCTGGAAATAAAAAAATAACAAGATTTGCATTTCCTTAAAGAAATACCAGTTCTCGCAAGTCAGCAAAAGAACAGTACTAGACTTTAGGCTTTGGTTCTGAAATCCTATGCTGCATCACAGCTGCTTTGCCACTGTCATGATACTCAACATGTATCACTCACACATATACATACATACATGCATAATCAAAAGTGACATACATCGGCTGTTAAATAATTAATAGCATCACTTTTGTTGAATATGCTGCCTTGCAAACCCATAAATAAAAAAAACATTTGCATGTTTGACAACTAATGTCAATAATGCAATGCTATTACAATGAATTTACATGTGCATTACTTTGGAGGCATCAGCAATTTCAATCAAATGCAAAAGACATGTAAATACAAGCAACATCCTTGCACTTAATTTTGTGAAGGCTTTATAAGTTCATGTGACTATGAAGTACTCTACATCCTGACTATTAAGAATTGAATGTTCATTATATCAGTATCTATTACAGGCTGCCTATAGAGTGTTTCACAACGGCCACATTGGAGGCACTGAATATAAACAATGCCACTAAATCGAACGAAACTTGCGTATTTTGCTGATTACTGCTGCTGAAAATGGTCAATTATTATCACGTTTGGGCTGTATTAATCGGGAAATACATTTGAAGTACTATAGACTGCCAAAAGCTATAACAAATCAAGGAGAAGAGTGCAAAAAAAAACTGTCTGAGGAACAAAAGACAAACTGAAGCAAGATTTCTAGGGCAAGAATCTTAACAACATTCGCCTTTGTTTCCATTTTCCGTCAGATAGGTGAAATAATTAAGCTAATATCTTAATTAATATTGCTCGTAAGTATCTTTACCACCTATTAACTTTAGTTTGTCAAAATATCTCCCTTCCCTGCTTACTAAGTCGCCCTCTATATGATTTAGCAGCTTCCACACATTTTTTCCGTGTTTTAGACAGTATAAATGAGCAGAACAATGTATTCAGTAGTACATTAACCGTGCAATCCATGCTGTTGTTTACATCTGAGTATCTCCAATATGGCCGCGCATCTGGGTAACTGACCAAACCATAATGTATGTGCAAGCCTTCTATCCTCAGCTTCCTCCCGTGGTACCTGCCATTAGATTTTTCCATTATATTACACATAATACTTAGAAAGTGTCGTAGTTTAAGTCCTCATACAAGTCAGATAACTGTCATGCAGTCATGTGCCTTTTCATTTATTCAAAATACATGAAAAGGTACTTAGAGGAACTAGTAATAGGCTAACTTAAAAATAAATGTACAACAACATATGCAAGTTGGTTTAGGACACACACTTTCTGCACAGCAGACTACGTCTCTATTAGACTCTGTTTTTAGGCTATTTGGAAACATTCAGCAACCTGTCACCTGTCTAGAAACATTAGACGGCAAAGATTACTCTTATAGGTCCCAACTTCTTAAGCAAAAACTGTCAAATTCTGTGTAGGAAGAGAAAGTGAAACCTGTGTGGTTTAAAGTGAGTGAAGTTCCCAGGCTCAGATCATGTCCAACTCAACGGGACATCTTACATAATTTAAGCTCTTTAAACTCGAGGCCTGAGCCAGCAAAATATCACTGCCTGGTCCAACAGCCCAAACTAATGAGTGCTATTTGCTGTTTAGGCTGGTGATAGACTAAAAGTGGATAAGAAAATATATAAAAACACGATCTGGCGTCTAAGTTAATGGTAGCAAATGGGCACAAAATGACAATCTCGGTGGCTATCAAAGAACTTGTTCAGCTTCATGATGTTCAAAAGCGGCCATAATGGTCAAAAATGTCGTTTAGGTAGTTAGGCAGCTTATTAGGTTGTGAGACACAACCTGTGTTTACTTGAAACAGCTGATCGATTATAAACATTATATGATTACAGATTGATCTGAGTGAGATTATAAGTGATTATATTACTCATTTATAATAATGCTACTTCATGTTTCGGAGCCTTTAATTGGATTGTATTCGGACTGTATTTAAAGCCTTGTATAACCCAAATTATTATTGGACAGTCAAAGCCAAGAACAACCTAATTAGTTAACGGCCAGTTGTCATTCTCCGTTTACGTGGTTTATTTTTAAACTACATTTATCATTTGACTTCACATCTATTGAGAGATGATTTAAACTACTCCTACTCAAAGTTAAGCGTCACACTCGTCCGATTTATTGTGTTTCTTAACTTAAAGCAGGTTGATCGACGGTTCCGAACATAAACGCGGATCCCTGACAGCGGCTTTTTTTGTATTAGCCGCACAAACTTTCCCGTTTACCTGAGTCCCCCTGCTGAAGCCTCGGCCCACGACTTGACTCTGCCGTATTCTGGTGAGAATATTCCTGTTTCGAGTCCGTTTCTTTCCTCCCATCCAAGGGGACTCGGGCCCCAGTAGCGTCGCCATTACTTCGTCTTCCTGAACTGCTCCAAACAGGAAGTTAAAATCGCTCTGCCTTCGACGCTCACTGGTGTGTGTTGAGCGCCCTCGTGTGGACGATATTTAAACTGGCCAGTAGAGGGCGCTATGCACTGTGAGCTCAAATTCATTTACTGACGATGCTAAATCTGTATAGTTTAAACGAAAATACAATATTAAAATGTAACGTAAATGTAAAAAATATATTCATATTTAAAGAAACCAGCTTTAAAATACATCTATTGCAGGTCGCTGAAAAGAGAGTCATACAGGAAATAATTTAATTAAAACCAACATGTACTGACCTGACCTGCCTTCTAAATAATCATTCGGTATTTCAACAATAAAGCACATTTTCAAACTTAATGTTAAAAAAAGAAAGGCCAGTGGACTAGCATTTGTGGCAAAAAATGTTTTTCAGTTCGAAGGGACTAAAAACAGTTGATGTATTTCATAAACTATAAACTAAATACGATGTATTTATTATGTATTTACTATATGTTGTAAATGAAAGTGCAGACTATGTCATAATACAGAGACAGCTACCTTATTTGCTACATATTTAAAAGGATTATATAATCATAATAAATTATTAAAATTACCCAGTGTCACACTGACATAATAACTACGTCAGTTGTCACATGTAAAAGGCGGATAGTAAATGACACGTTATAAAATAGTAGATTTCAAAGTACTGTTGCATTAAATGAAAAAGTAAAATAAAAAGCATTTTAAAAAACATTTTTCTTCAATTCATGCATTCAGCTTTTCCCCACAATAGCACAATTCATTCCCCACATTTATGTTATGTTATGTTATGTTGAATAATTATATTAAATGTTGGTACTTTGTTTGTATTGTTAATTTGTTTTCTTTTGGGTCCTATTCAACTGAGCAATTTACAGTGTAGTTTCCCAAGGTAATGCATCCTGTCTACTAAAAGAGACACAAAACAAACAACTATAACATAGAAAATATTTTAATAAAAATACAAAAAGTAAAAAACATTAAATAATTAACTAAATTTTTACACTATTTGACACTATCAATGTTCCAGTTCAAAGTACTGTGGTCAAAATGCCCACCGAACACCCAAAACATCTTTAACTTAACTTCATCAGAGTCTCACAAGTTAGTTCTGTGTTGGTTGTTACTCAGTCCTCATAGTTTGACTCCTCTGTGACATAAAAATATGCTTTCATAGTCTCTCGCAGTCCTTCACTGACCAGACACTCCTGGTCGGTTCCCTTTAGCTGCCTTTGAATCATGGACCTGATGATAAACATGAAGATTACATCTGAGGTAACACAGAACAACTAAAACAAGCATCTTACTAAATTATAGTAAGACTGTAAAGTGTGATCCAAATAAAAACTGAACCTACCTGGACAAATCTCTCCAGTTAAGATTGGACCTCTGGATTGTTACTGGTGAGGGTCTATGCTCTATAGCTCTGTTGGAGTCTTGAAGTAAGCAAGGTTCAGTCAGCTGACAGTACGTACCATTAGAAGACCCTGTAAATGGATGAAATTGAGTAGACTATTTGATTTATTTTAACATTCAAATGTTGTTTTTATCCATATTATACTGCAATGGACTGCCTTTGCCCTGGTGAAAAAAACAGCATATGCTGGTATGTTTTGATGCTGGGATGCTGGTTAGGTATGTTTTGATGCTGGTTTATGGTGGTCCTTAGCTGGTTTATGCTGATCCTTTCCTGGTTTATGCTGGTCATGTTGCTGGTCAAGGACCAGCATAAACCAGCAAAGGACCAGCATAAACCAGCATCAAAACATACCTACCAGCATATGCTGGTTTTTTCACCGTGTTTATCTGTTTATAGATGACTGTGCTGACCAGAAAAGATATTTATTAGAATATTAATAATAAAAAGAATGACTGTACAGTATTACACTGACTGAAACAATAATGCTACACCTCTTATTAACTGTATAACTGTTATTAATACAGTTATTCACTCAACAGCATGATTAGGCTATGTCAACACCAGCACATTTGAACATAAACAAAACGGTGATTTCGGGCATTTTTTAAATGTTTTAAAATAGGCGCAGAAAGTTTGTCTACGGGGTGCGGAGCTTTATGGCGGAGCTTAAAAGATGAATTTCAATTGGGAGGAATATTATCGGTCCGTTTTTAAAGAAGAGCTCTCGTCGTAAGTAGCCTACATATATATTATACCACACACCGTGTTTTATAGGAGAATTAATGCGCAGTCGTTTATGGCCACCGATTTCCGAGTTTTAGAGAAGTGTAGCCTCTTTGTTTTGGCGGATGGAGATTGAACTACACTACCAGTCAAAAGTTGTTGGACAGTAAGATTTGTAATGTTTTTTTTTGTTTTGTTTTGTTTTGTTTTTAAAGAAGTCTCTTCTGCTCACCAAGTATGCGTTTATTTGATCGAAAATAGCTACAGTAAAAGCAGTAATGAAGTACATTTTTTTACTATTTAAAATAGCTCCAATCTAGTATATTAGAATATATTTTAAAATGCAATTTATTTCTGTGATCAAAGCTAAATTTTCAGCATCATTACTCCAGTCTTCAGTGTCACATGATCCTTCAGAAATCATTCTAATATGTTGATTTAAAAGAAACATTAATATTATATATTATTTATTATTATTGAAAAAAGGATTCTTTGGTGAACAGAACAATCCAAAGATCAGCATTTATCTGAAATAAAAAGCTTTTGTAACTTTATACACTATACCATTCATCCGTTCATACCATCATATATGTATTAATCAAAAAGGATGATAAAGACATTTATAATATCACGAAAGATTTCTGTTTCAGATAAATGCTGTTCTACTCAGCTGTTTTCAACATAATAACAATAAATGTTTTTTGAGCAGCAAATCAGAATAGTAGAATGATTTCTGAAGGATCATGTGACTGGAATAATGATGCTAAAAATTCTTGAAATCACAGGAATAAATTACATCTTAAAATATATTCAAATAGAAAACAGTTATTTTAAATAGTAAAAATTATTTCAAAATTTTACTGTTTTTTTGCTGTACTTTGAATCAAATAAACAATGAAATAAATGCAGGCTTGATAGGCAGAAAACTATTGTATTGTACTGTAAAATTTTATTGTCCCCCTTAGGGGCGATCTGTTCTGCAGCATTATAGATTTTGTGTTCACACCACATACAAGACAGACGATACACAACATTAATAACACGTAAGAGAAACAAAATTAAAAACTTGCCTCTTCCTATTTGAATTAGGCAAATTAACCCTTTAACTGTCTCTCCCTATCTTGAACATACACATGAAAATGAACTGTCCAAAGTTAAATTTGTATAATTTATGAACAAAAACATTTTGTAATATGATTGTGATGTACAATTTCCATGGTAATGCAATGTCTGATTTTAAAATGGTTTTCAAAGATTTTTAGATTTGAAGTTTTTAGTTGATATATAATTTCTTAAGATTTCTATTAGGGAAAAGGCAACGAAGAAAGTCTTTTTGTGGCAAAGGTCAGAACTCCTGTTATGATGTAGATTTTTGAGGTGCACTCTTGTCATAAATGAATCTATTATTTTTCCTACATAATTTGTAACACAAAAAAGTGGTAAAATATCTACTTAGGAGTCTTAGGCCTTCTCAACGATATATAGTTTGTCATGATTAGATTAGGATTTATTTGGAATATGGTGAAGTAATCGCAGAGTGGAAGGTGACAATTAAAGGGTTAATACACGTGGGATAAACGAAAATGTAAATTTTTTTGTCTTAAAGGGACCTTATACAAAGATCCCAAGGGAAGGGTCTGAAATAAATCATAAAGAGGGTGAGATATATCAGATGTAATTTGATGCACTTTCTTTAGCACCAGAATATCAAACAACTCTGATAACCCAGTCAGTTTCACACCCAATACTTTGCTGCAGTTATTTACAACCTTTGATAATGAATTCTTTTGTTTGACATTTAAAGAGGCAAACCAACAAATCAATGACTTGAAAAGACTTCTTTAAAAAACATTAATAATCTCACTGTCCAAAAACTTTTAAATGGTAGTGTACAACAAAAAAGAAGAAGAAGCAAAAACAACAAAACAAACAATGTAGGCTACTCAGAGATTGTTGAATCTTTCAGATGTATTAAAGATTTGGAGAAGGAATCGCAGAATATGAGGACAAGCGCAATGCAACTTGCGGCGGCGCAAGAGGAGAACCAAAGTGTCACCAGAACACTGAAAGCTCAAGAAAAGGTGGTTGTATTAAAAAAAATCCTTTTAACTACATTTCAGCTGTTCCAGTTTAAATGAGTGTAGTGTTTTTGATCCCTGTCTTACATGTGCTGTTGTCAGGAGTTGCAGATGAGGCGGGAGCACTTGAACAAAAGAGCAGAAATTGTTAAAAAAGACCAAGAAAAACTCAGGCAGTTCAAATTAGAAAATGAAGAGACATTGAAAGTAAGGCAACATTCTGAAACATCTACATCGATATGAATGGATAATGTGTAAACAGACTGTAATATCATTGTTAAACCGTTTTTTGTCTATTTCTCCTTTAAGAAAAATATGGCCAGACGGTTATGTGCCAGAGAACGAACAAAGGAAAATAAAGCTAAAATCAAAGTGACGGAAGAGGATATTAAGAAGCTAAAGGAACGGTATGAAGCCCTGCTGGCACGAAAAGAGCTGCTGGAGCTCCAGGTCAAACAACACCAGGAGAGCATGGCAAAGATGTCTGGAAAGGTAGTCATATACTATTAGTATATGACTAATAGTATGTATTGGTAGTCTAATATTGCCGTGTCTGGAAAGGGGAGAGACTGAAACTACTCAGAGAAACTGTCAGGCTGTTTCCCTGGACTCACTTGCCTCATTTCGATGAAGAGTGAGACTGAGAACTAGAGAGCGGATAGTGCAGATATGGTCCATTTGTACAAATGTGAATGAGAGAAATTGGAAAAGAGCCAGTTGCTTTAGATTTACAATTTTGTAACGGTTCCATGTGTTTTAATATCTAAAATATAATGTACGTTATGCATTTTCTCTTGTTTCTCCCTTTTTAATGACATTTGAGATTGAGGACACTGGTCAAGACAGTGACTGTGGTGGCATGCAGTCCATCAGAGAGGAAATTCTGAAGAGATGGGCTAATGAAGAGAAAGAGGCAGAAAGCAAAAAGCTGGAAGTGCTGAAGGACATAAATGAACTCCGGATTCTTCTCCTGCACTGTATCAACAAACTGCAGCAGCAACAGAGAGAGCTCGAGAACATATGCTCTGAAACACGCGAATGGGTAAAAGCATACACGCACATATATTTAGAGCAGGGGTCTCCAAACTCAGTCCTGGTGTCCTGCAGAGTTTACCTCCAGCTTGCCTCAACACACCTGCCTGGAAGTTTCTAGCATGCTTAGTAAGACCTTGATTAGCTGGCTCAGGTATGTTTAATTTGGGTTGGAGCTAACTCTGCAGGACCGAGTTTGGAGATCCCTGATTTAGAAGCTTACAGAAGTATTAATGTGGAAACATAAATAGACACACAGATGTCACTGTGGCACCTCTGTCTTCTGTAGAGTTTACACTGTTCATGTGTTCTGTAGGAAATTAAACGAGACGAATTGCGCTCTGCAGCAGAAAGAGAGACGCTCCAGCGTGCTCAAATAAAGGCTAGGATTCGCTCAATTTATGAACTAATCGCACCCTACTGGAGAGTCTCAGTGAATATTAAGGACCCCTATAAGCAGCTGGAACTGGTGAATAATGAAAAATACTTCTGGAAATCTTAAGTAAAGCAGTATTTGTTTTTTATACACTCTTAAAAATAAAGGTGCTTCACGATGCCATAGAAGAACCTTTTTTGTCTGAATGGTTCCATAAAGAACCTTTAACATCGGAAGAACCTTTTGTGAAACAGAAAGGTTCTTCATATGTTAAAGGTTCTTTATGGAACCATTCAGACAAGGCGAAAAGAAGGTTCTTCAGATTATAAAAGGGTAAGAAAGAGATGGTTCTTTGTGGAACCAAAAATGGTTCTTCTGTGACATCGCTGTGAAGAACCTTTTAAAGTACCTTTATTTTTAAGAGTTTGGTGAATAAAATGAAATATGGTACAGTAAAGTTTTATAGTGAAGTCATCACACAGCAATGTGTGAAAAAATGCAACTGAAGGATTTTTTTTCCCAATTTGCCTTTCAGATTAAAAAACATTTTCTGCTTATGCGAGCTGTTGATGACGAACAAAAGTGCAACGTTTTGTCAACTGAAAATCAAACTGAAGCGGAGTCAAGCGGACAGTGGAGATTTAGATCCAAGCTGTGAGGATGAATATGCATGCCATGCTGCTGTTTTCAGTAAACTAAATAAAACGAAATAACTAAATAAAAAAAAATATATGACCACCCGTTTGATAGTATTGTGCTAGGAGGGGACAGCAGGGATACTGTATGGAGATTTAAAAAAAAAAATACAACATTAAACAGGTTTTTTTTTTTTTTATGTAAAACATTCAACTGCTGTTATTTACTTTTACGCCTCTGACTATCATTTAATCCAACTTAATAGTTAGTACATGAGTCATTTGCTATAATTGGATTTTAGCTGGATTATTAACTGTTTTATTTATCATATGTATGTTGTCAGGTGGGGCAGTTAGCCGTTTTTAATTTGGAAGTTGATTACTTGCACCTGAACAAGTTTATAATGGTGTACTCTAAGGGGCTGATCACTTTACCAAACCAGGCATTTCACTGATTAATTTTTAATAATCCTCCAGAATTTTTTATTACTTTAATGATGAGGGTTATAATGTGTACATGCAGCTCAAAAAAGTTAGACTTAAAGGAGAAGTCCACTTCTAGAACAACAATTTACAGATAATGTACTCACCCCCTTGTCATCCAAGTTGTTCATGTCTTTCTGTCTTCAGTTGTAAAGAAATTGTTTTTTATGGAAAACATTTCAGGATTTTTCTCCATATAATCGACTGTGTCACGAATCTGGTCGGTGTCCCGCTGTCCGCTCACCGCCAGATGTCACTCTCACCCCATCGTTACACACAGACTGTTACACTACACCCCGGACTGCATCTCCCACTATCCACCACGCTGATTGCACCATACACCTGTGGCCAATCAGCAACCCTATAAAAGCCCCGGACTTTCACTTGGCAAGCACCCAGTATTGTGGAGTATTGAATCAGTCGCATTTAGCGCTCACCTAGTGCTAGCACTGTTTCCTAGTTTCCTAAGTTTCCTGGTTCCGAGTTCCTAGTTACCTGTGTTCCCTTGTATCTTAAGTTCCTAGTTTCCTTGTATCCTGAGTTCCTGGTTTTCTGAGTTTTGTATTCTCGCCTGGCCATCTCGTTTCGTCTGTCCCGCCGCCTGCCTTTCTGGACTCTCGCTCGTTTAAGGATTATTCTTCTGTTTCACGTTATGGATTATGTTCGCCGTTGATCGACCAACGCCTGTACCACGGACTTCTCTTGTGCCTCTCTCCGTTGTACCTGTTTGTTATTGTTCTGACCCTGCCTGTCTGACCATGTCTTTGCCTCGTCCATCAAATAAAAGCGTGCATATGGATCCCCTCGCCTTTCGTTTCCCTCTCCACGTTACAGACTGATATGGTGCCCCGAGTTTTAACTTCCAAAACGCAGTTTAAATGTGGCTTCAAACAATCCCAAATGCGGTTGTAAACGATCCCAGGTGAGGAAGAAGGGTCCTATCTAGTGAAACAATCTGAGTTTTTTGACATACCCTAACTGTCTTGAGCCAGAATACACAGAGTTCAGGGAGAGCAAGACAGGACGAGCGTTTGAGATTAAAAAGTATTTAAATTTTTTTTTTTTTTAAATGAAAAAAACCGATCGTTTCGCTAGATAACACCCTTCTTCCTCGGCTGGGATTGTTTACAACCGCATTTGGATTGTTTGAAGCCACATTTAAACTGCAATTTGGAAGTTCAAACTTGGGGCACCATATCAGTCCATTATGTGAAGAAAAATTCTGAAATGTTTTCCTCAAACACAATTTCTTTACAACTGAAAAAAGAAAGACATGAACATCTTGGATGACAAGGGGGTGAGTACATTATCTGTCAATTGTTGTTCTGGAAGTGGACTTTTTGTTTTCCAGGGTATAATGTGACAAAAGGTAAAGGTTTTCACAGGGTATGATGATTTTCTATAGGCACTGTATATATATCACTTATAAATGACTAAATACAAAACGACTAATAGTTATTAAGATTGATGAGAAATAGGTAAAATGTTCTTGGAAAAAAAATAAGACCAGTATATTAACTTGGATAATAATTATGCGAGCACTGTATATAAACATATATATACACACACACACACACACACACACACACACACACACACGCGCGCACACATATATATATATATATACATTACCAGTCAAAGGTTTTGAATAGTAAGATTTTTCATGATTAAAATAACTGTTTTCTATTTGAATTTATTTAAAAATGTAATTTTTTCTTGTGATTTCAAAGCTGAATTTAGTCATTACTCCAGTCACATGATCCTTCAATATTTATTCTAATATTCTGATTTGCTTTTCAAAAAACATTTATTATTACTATTATGTTGAAAACAGCTGAGTAAAATAGAAAGTTAGAATATAAAGTTCAGATGAACAGCATTTATAACAGAAATAGAAATCTTTTGTAACATTATAAATTTCTTTATCATCACTTTTGAGCAATTTAAAGCTTCCTTGCTAAATAAAAGTATTAATTTTATCATTTCTATTAATTCTCTTTGAATCTTCCTATTCATCAAAGAATTCTGAAAAAATGTACTCAACTGTTATTGGTGGTAATAATAATATATGTTTCTTGAACAGCAGTCAGCATATTAGAATGATATATATATATATATATATATATATATATATATATATATGTGTGTGTGTGTGTGTGTATA
>JAHKKF010524311.1:2215-30721 GCA_019740295.1 Labeo calbasu | reverse complement strand
TATATATATATATATATATATATATATATATATATATATATATATATATAGTAATGTAGTGGTAAGTATTGCAAAAAATAATTATTTAATGAGCCTTATGCTGTAACACATATTTGTAGTATATGATATGTGTCCTGGTAACAGTATCCAGATTAGGCAAATCTTTTTTTTTTTTTAACTTTAAAACTAATTGCAATAGTTTGATCTTTGTTTTTCTGTAATTAGTTAATTATTTTAAAGGGTCAGTGAAGCCTGAATATATTACACATGACTGAATAATATTTATTAATGATTCAGTGTGCAGACAATGGCCCTGTCCAGTCAAGAGATTCTTAAAATGATACCTGCTTGAAACATTAAAAATATTATTATCTACAAATGACTATACTTATTGCAAAAATAATTGTTGTTCCTATTATGGGATGTGCTGATCAGCTAGACGCAGGAAATACGTATGTACTGTATAAGTTAACTTGTACAGAACATCATCAGACTTCAGCGTCAGTTCTCACTACTTTGTGCAAATTTTATGGTCATTGCGTGAAGTATGAAAGCATCTGCTGTGTACAAACATCTGACAGATGTCTTTTAGATATCCGTTTTACATACATTCTAAATCATAAACATCTTAAAGACTTCTAATATACATCTATTTGACATCTGACAGGAAACGTCCAGTAGATGTATTGCAGATGAGGAAACACTCAAAAAAATACGTCTTGCAGATGTAAATGCAGACGTCAAATAGACATTTCCGTGCTGTCAGGGATATTTAATCTAAATGTGTACCCTGATAGCACACGTACATCACAGAGACATCTATTTGATGTCTGTATTTACATATGCAAGACATATTTTTTTAGAGTGTTTGCTAATAGACGTATATTAGATGTCTTTAAGATGTTTATGATTTAGAATGTATGTAAAACTGACATCTGAAAGACGTCTGTCAGATGTTTGTACACAGCAGATGTTTTCCAGATCAAGAGATTTTTAACAGACATCTTGCAGACATGTGCTATCTGGGTAAATATAAAGTTTGTTTACTTCATCGCTATTACACAGTAATTAAAAAAGTGTGTGGAGATGCGCACATAATTACGCCGTTTACCGTTTATAAATCCTGATATGCGCCTGATATGGTTTATAAATTTTGTGTATTTTGTGTTACTACATGAATAAACTAAGTTATGAAGAACAACTCGAGACAGAATGGAGATGCTTTTAGTTTGCGTTATATAGGCCTTCTGCATGGAATATTTTTTCAACAGCTTTCAATAAGTGGTGGGGACAAAATTGACTTTGGCAAAAAGTGGTGGAGACATGTCCCACCCGCCCCGCCCGCAAATTACACCTATGAATAGGACTAATATTGAGTTTAGAGCATCATCATTTGAGCTTACGTGAGTAATGGTCTACCAGCTGGGTGAGAGTGGAGAAGTAGTGGCTGTGGTGGATGTAGAACCAGCCGTTGTGGAGCTGATGGATTCTGTAGTGCTGTACATTGTGTACGTGGCCTCTATCTTGTCGCATGGAAAGTGAGTAAGAACCTACAACCAAAGGCAAGGCATTTGTTAAGATTAAAGCAAAATGTAGTTTTGTATATTTTGGAGCCCACTACAGTTAAGTGAGTGGAATTTACTGTGGTAAATACAGTGGATGGCTGAACACAAGCATTTGTTGCTGCGGTCATCTGTGATTCTTTTGCAGTCTCTCAACAAACTTAAATGCTCCTTAAACAGACATTCGCCTTATATCCACCTAATTTTTCAATGTGGAAGTAAGCCGCTTTCTGTGAATGTGCGACACTTCCGGTTCATTAGCCGCTGAAGGGAAATAATGAGAAGAAGTGCCGTAAACTGTTAAACTGTTTGCACTACAAACCAGTGTGCTCATAATTAAGATAATATATTACAATAATATGGAAGCTACACCCATTAAATTTACAAATGGCCACGCTCGCTCGTACAAGAAAAATAAGGTGGATATGTTAGTCACAGTAGTGACAAACAATCATGTGCGGAGGAAAATTTATTTTCCAAGATGGTTTCTGTGCTTTTTTCAGAGATGGCGGAACTGAAACTTCTGCTTCATTCACTTCAAACTGTCACACGTACTACTCCTGTGAAGACGACACAGGAGAGAATGTTCAGAATCAAGGGAAGAATCTCTTCATTCTCCTTATTTTTCTGACTTGGGTATGTTTTCTACAAGTGCTTCTAATTCCTTTTTTAATGATCATGGGGACACTGTGGATGTTGCTGTGCAACCTCAGTTCAGGGTCAGTTCAGTTGCCTGGACAGGTCCAGTCTTCCTCTTATTCCGAATGGCAATTTCTCGCCATCATGTAAAGATTTTGTGGCTCAATTTTCAAATGCTCTTACAGGTTATGGTCCACCTAAGGAGTGCTCAAAGATTGCTCAGACTCTAGCATATATGGCTGTAGCTGATTTTATCCAGATGGGTCGTGCTCCAGAAATAGACCAGCCTGGTGGAGACGCAGTTCATTCAATACCTCTCTCTCTGGAAATGTGTTCACTGTTAGAGAAGGGAGCCAGAAAACCTCTCTAACAGAGGTTCTATTCAAAATATCTTCTTGTTCCGAAAAAGGACAGTGGTTTCTTTGGCCTGTGGCGGCAGATGATTGGTTTGTTAGTGTTAACCTGAAAGATGCATACTTTCAAGTCCCAAGTGCTGTTTATCACAAAAAGTTTTTGCATTTCAGTTTCCAGAATCAGGCCTACCAGTTCAAATTTCTGCCTTTCGGCCTTTCTCTTGCTCCCCACGTCTTCACAAAGTGTGTGAGTGCAGCTCTGTCTCCTTTTTGGATGAGAGGCATGCTTATTTTGCCTTATCTGGACGACTGGCTGCTTTGTGCCCCCACAAGACAGCAGGCCAATTAAGACTCCGAACTGCTTTTAAGGCACGTGCAGAAGTTGGGTTTTTCTGTGAACGAGAAAAAGAGTTGTCTGATTCCAGCACAGACCACTACATTCATAGGAATGACCGTGAATTCCCACCTAATGTCCGTCTCCCTGTCTCAGGAACATGTGACAAACATTCTGCAACTCTTGGCTCACTTTGGGCCAGGTGTGCATTCTCTTTGCAATACTGGATGGTCCAACGACTAATAGGGATATTACCGGCTGCTACAGTGGTGATTCCCCTCAGTTTACATCTCCATCGACTGATTGACTGATTGAGTGAATGTGCGTTGAGGTGGTGGAGACAGGTGGAGTTTCTAAAGGCAGGAGTGCCCCTGGGTGTTGTTCCCTCTTGATGGGAGTTAGTCACAACTGATGCTTTCCTCACAGGCTGGGGGCAACATGGAATTGGAGGGGTATTTTTGGGCGATGGACACCTACACAGGCCAAACAACATATCAGTCTGCTGGAACTGGGTGCAGTGTTCATAGTTCTAAGGTATTTCTTGCCAGTCCTGGCAGGCCACCATGTTCCTGTTCGGTCCAACAATACTTCAACAGTATTCCATATGAACCACCAGGGTAGCAGAAAGTCACGCAGGTCTCTACAGCTTACCCACAAGATCATGACATGGTGTCAGCCAACTCGCTTCACCACGACTCGATTCACTGAGGGCTCACATTTCGGGAGCATGCAGCCAGACAGCCGATGCTCTTTCCAGGAATTGATTACGTCCAGGGAAATGGAGGCTTCATCCGAATGTAGTGCAGAAGATCTGGCTATGGTTTGGAAGGGCAGAAGTGGATCTTGTTGCTTCAGAGAAGACCACTCACTGTTACTTATGGTTTGCAAAGGCAGAAGTGTCCAGTCTCTTGGGCCAGGATGCACTGTCTCACAAATGGCTGAGCTGCCTACTATAGCCATTTCCCCCAATCCCTCTGTTATGGGGGATGTTACACAGAATCTCCCTGTGCAAGCACAGAGTGCTACTTGTAGCACCATGATAGCTAGCCAGATCATGGTTTGCTTTATTACTGAGACTTGTGACAGGCAATCCGTGGCAGCTTCCCCCCAGAAAGGACCTTCTCTCCCAGCTGGAGGCCAGCATCTGGCACCCGGACCCTGCTCGTCTGCAGCTCTGGGTATGGCCGTTGGGATAAATCTTTATCTGGAGCATTGTGATCCTGCAGTTATTTTCTTCCACACGGCAGATTTAAGCTTCACATTGGAAGCTGTTCTCTGCTTGTTGTGAGGAGCATGCGCTCAATCCTGCAACATGTGACATCCCGAGTGTCTAGAGATTTTTTCAACGTTTACTGGAAGAGGGCAAAGCAGCTTCCACATCGAAAGTGTATGTTGTGTAAGTGTACGATTTCTGCGCATCATGTTCCAGTTTAGGAATCTTTTCTTGGATCTCACAGGCTTGTCTGCAGTTTTCTAAAGGGTGCACGCCAACTAAAGCCTGCTTGGAATCCTCGTTTTCCAGTATGGGATCTGCCTCTCGTGCTTTTGTTCCTTTGCTCATCCCAATTTGAGCCCTTGCAAAGCAATAGCCTCAAATGATATCCTTGAAAACATATTTTTTGGTTGACAGTTGCTTCTGTGAAAAGAGTTGGTGGGTTGCATGCACGGTTAGTGAGTTATGCTTGCGTTGGTTGCCAGACAACTCTGGGGTGGTCCTACGACCCAATCCTTCTTTTCTACCAAAAGTCCTCCTTCCTCAGTTCATAAATCAGAACATTAAATTGGCCTCTTTTCAAACTTTTTCAGGGTCTAATTCGATCACTCACTTTTTGTGTCCCATTCGTGCCTTGAAGTGTTATGTAGACACTACTGCTCAGTTTAGACGTTCAGACCAGTTATTTTTGTGCTATCGTGGTGTGAAGAAAGGTTCTCCTGTGTCAAAACAGAGATTGTCGAAATGGATAGTGGAGACTATAATACTGGCTTACAACGCAGCAGGGAAACCACTTTTAACATATCATTCCACTAGGGCCATCTCATCGTCTTGGGCTACTTTTAGAGGAGTATCCTTGGCGGACATCTGCACTGGTGCTACCTGGGTTTCTCTGTGCACGTTTGCCAGGTTTTATAAGGTCGACATTGCTGCTCATCATGTGTCATCCAAAGTATTCATACTGCCTCAGGTGGTCCGTAGGAATGAAACAACGCTAGTTACGCATGTAACTGTGGTTCTGTGAATTCCAGATGACCGCCAAAGAATGCGCGAGAAAAGCGTACCAAGGCGGAGTGCTGAGTTACTGTGGCTTATAACACCCCGGAGCTCAGCATACGTCACTACGTGACTTTGTTGGTATGCTTTCTCAACCTATCTGGCTGGCGCTGCGATAATCCAAAGTATTCATACTGCCTCTGGCGGTCATCTGGAATTCACAGAACCAGTTACATGCATAACTAATGTTCATCGGCGAAACGTTCACAGGAAAAAAAAGTTCAGTAGACAAAGTGAGCTGGTGAAAATGACATGATCTATATACAGTATGTGCCATAGTAAAGGCTGCAGCCTCGTTTTCATGCCTATTAAATTCAACACGGCATCTAACCTGACTAAGATCTGTTAGAAGTCAGGGTACAATCAGAATGATTTTGAAACTCATATTTCAAGGTAAAAGACTTACATACAGTTGCTTTTTATTTTTAAAAGTGGGCAGTCAATAAATTAGATACTTTTGGAGCGTTGACTAACCAGGGGATGACTGGCTTTCCCGAATTAGAAAACATCCAGAGTAGTTTGGAGGCAGCATAAGAAGTTGCTCTGCATTTCTCCTTGTGATCCCTTCAAACAGCCACCTTTATTCAAATAGACAAGACTTGGAAAGTTAAAGGACATAATTTCTTAAATTTCAATTTCTTAAATCTCTCAATGAACAGTAATCACATGGTATAATTATTGAATTTACTCCTTAATTATGGTCTGATGACATCACATAACACACTCTCCCTGCCTATGTTTTTCTTAATTTTTCTCTATTTGTTGTATGTGTTTGATCATGGTTGGAGCTGAACTCTGCAGGAAGGTAGATTCCCAGAAACAGGGTTGAACACACCTGTGTTAAACATATTAAAATGTTTTTAAAAAACACATGGCTCCATAGCGCCATCACATTGCAATATCGCAATGACCGTCATTTGTCATTGCCTCACTCCTCAAAGTTCAAATGACAGAAAGCTGCCTTTGGCTACATTAAAAACAGATAGGTGCTATTTGAATGGGTTCCTATGTTGATAGGTGTTGTGCCCAGTTCTGACCCCCACCAGAATACTACCCCCTCTAGTATTGGTAGGTTTAGGGTTAGGTGTGGGGGAGGGGTTAGGATTGGGGGAGGGGTTAGGATTAGGGGTGGGGTTAGGATTAGGCAATCAGGTAGCGATTTCAACGAGAAGGGGTAATAATTTGGCGGGGTCGAAAATGGGCACAACACCGGAACAGAACAGTATCTAATCGGAAGCTAGAATTCGTAATGGCGGCGCTCATCGTTTACTCAGGAGAAAGGTCTATCCACCTGTTTCCGAGGGGCGCTACTGTAGAAAAGAACGTGGGTACAACTTCCGGTGATGCGGCAGTAGTAATATACCAGTGGTATTTTGTGTGCTAATTAACGAGAGGCTAAGTGTTTATCGGATCTTTGTAAAGTTGCAAACTTTTATGAGAGATGTCGTTGTGGTGCTCAGGGGCAACATGTGTTGTTCGAAGCTGTGCTCCCACATCGTTAGCAAGTTTAGATCGTTAAATCTTCAATGACTGTTAACTAGTGATGTTACATTTGAACCTAGGCATCGGAGCTTGTGTTAAGGGGTGTGCCAGATGAAGCCTCGATTCGAGGCTTGTGTTGTTAACGCAGAAGTCACGAAACCAGTGACAAACAAAGCGTCGCTTTTTCTCCAGTCCCGTGCAAGATTCACTTTGTGTCGGTTCGACCCCCCAGATCTTAGTTATTCATTTATAGTTTTTAATACCCAGTCATACAAGTAATATGAAAAATACAAATTGTTTCAGGAAAATTAAATATTTGCACTTCATGAGTACATTATTCTTCTATTACAACATATTCGTACTAGCATTTAATGCCACAGTTTAACAGGTAAATAAATTTATCTGAGACAGAAGTTCAACAACCACGGCTTACATTTGTGTACGTAACATGAGTCGATCTCTGGGACGTGTGGTGAATGTTTCGCCCGACGGCGTTTCTTTTACATGTTTCTGGCTGCTTTATTTTTACTAACCACCAGATCGCGCTGTTTTCGACACACTAGAAGCTTAAAATCTTTTCCCGAACCAGTCAGATGAAATGTCAGCGCATAGCAGGCTTCATTTGCCTATCACTACTGTCAGCTGTTCAGTGAATGACAGTCACGTCCCGCTTGTTTACTTCGAACTGGAAGACGCCCCCACTTTTGACGCAAGGTCTCATGGGGCATAGGAAACTTGTGGATAATAGAGAAAAATTAAGGGCAGAGAGAATGCAGGTCTATTAAAAACCAGGTCAAAAGTGACTGTTTTAACTTTAAAAAAAAAAAAAAAAACCCTTTGAACGTGACTGACCGATTATGCACTTTTGAAACGTAGGTGTGAGGAATGAAAAACTCTGCGCCAGTTGATGTAGAACGAACCGTCAACATGTCATCGTCTCTGTAAGTGAAACAAACCCGTTACAAACCCTGCAAATACTTCGTTCATGTCTAGAAATAATCTTACTTACTCTGATAAAATGTTCAGTTTGTCTCCTAAAAATATAGTGTGTTCATCAGATCTGTGAGGTGGAAAGTTACACAAGGCCACCGCCATATGCATGTGATTTTCTGATGCTAAAGTTAAACAGACACAGGGGAGAGATAATTATACACAAAGTGCTATTTATTCATCTACTAAAACAGCATTAATGATAAATTACGAAATACAGAGTAAAAGCTAACTGAGTAAAGGTGCTAACATATGGAAGTTTAACTGCATAAATCAAGCCCAATACCTTCATCAGACAACAAGACGGATTCCTCCAGTCTATGAACAGGAGATCGATGCCAGATTCTGCTTGTTAGACAACCCATGCTTATTTTATGACCATGTCTGACTTATTCAGAGAAGCCCACCTGAAAACACAACTGAAGAAACACCGTACAGTCAAGAAGCTAGTATGTGTGTGAAAGCTTCTTGACCTTTTACAAGCTAAACTAAAAGTAACACATACCTTGTAAAAAAAAATATGGAAAATAAACTACTAAAAACAAAGAATAATCATCATAATGAATACAATACATTAAAAAACAAAACAAGGCCACATATCCAAGCAATACTAAAACAACACACACCACAGCAGGATAATAAATACATAAAGATGAAGAATGAAAAATACAATAAAAAGTCAACTAAAAACACTTTTATAAATCTTTACAAATTAATCAAATACAAGGTCTTCATATCTTACTAAATGTTTGTTGGATCTTATAGATATCTCCTAAACATTCAACCAGACCATAGCTACATCAAAAATACTTACTGTACTCGGTTTCAACTCCAAGTATGCTGAAATTATAACTTGATATCCTTTGCCAACAATACGCAGTAGGCCATATAAAAGAACGTCCACTATAGAGGTGCCATCTCTAGATGAACGCACACCGCTGTTGATGCGACCTTTATCCTGTTGTGCATGTGAGTTGAAGTATGTGTTCTCTTGAGTAGGAGTTGTGGTGAAGAAACCAATGTGTTCAAACCAATATGCAAATGAAATTTCCTGTTCTAATAGACGTTTTTAAATCCATAGTACTGCAGTCAGAAATAAACCGCTGTAAAGGGACCAAATGTGCAAGATGCAGTTCCTTCAGTTAGATAAATTTCATGGAATGGATTTAAATGTATAGATTGTACATATATGTGAAAGTTATTCACATGCCATATCATTCATAAAGACTCTTGTATGTGATGAATTTGAGCTTCAAACATTTACTTGACACTGCAGTATGCACCTTTTATTATTTTATGAGGGTTGTAAAAATAGTCTAACCACAACCTGAGGATAAGGGTTGCTCGATGTGAGTGTCAAAAAAGTACATTTGTGGTCGGAAACTTGACGACTCGATCATCTTCCATCTCCTGTGCCGTTGAGAAATTGTTTCTTGAGTGATTCTGAAAATATTACTGATTTGAAAGCAAAAGCAAAGCTTTTATTAACATTAAGTATTTAATAAAAAAAAACAGTCTTATTTTCCATGGTCTAACTTTATTTAGTAATTGAGAATCAGTGGACAGTGATTTTGTCAGACACTATTTCATACTCATATTCATGTCTGTGAAAGCTGTCATTCCATGTGTACATCAGTTTACGTTTTGATTAATAATTTTGTTAAAAATGGTTAGGGAGTAAATGTACAAAAGAAAAACATGATTTAAATCCTTGCTACTTTCATTTTGCATATTTAAAAGAGTGAAAGCCTTATGTAACTATTAAAAAAAGGAAATATTAAAATGAAAATAAAGAAAAAGATAATCCACTTCTTTCATCTCCTAATAGCTGACGCTTTTAGTATAACCTATCAGAGTTTTTAATATAAATATGACAAAAGTCAGTTCTTAAACATTCATTACATTCATAGGATGAACAGGAACGTGAATTCAACGACAGAACACGGTAAGCAGTTGTAACGGTTAAACAGGACGACAAATGAAACAATATCACACATTGTAGTAAGATAAGAGCACATGAAAGGTCACAGGTCACACCATAAAACAAAAACGACATTTTTAATGCATGTGTTTTTAAGTGAGAGTGTTTTAAAAAAAAAAAAAGAGGTGGAATGTAATGCTAATAAATAAAAGATTTAAACTAAAATTTAAAAAAGCCTGGTGGAAGACCCTTCATGTGTAAATATATATTAGTCTTTCATTTACTCTGCGCTTATGACTTAAAATTCGGCTAGCGTATATTAACATGTATATATTCAATATGCATACCTTCAGTATTTCATACATTTCATTCAAGCCTCCCCTGCCTCACTATTACCGGCTTTAGAAACGTGTGGGAATCTAGGACACAAATAACAGGAGGTGAGGGGTGAGACGACAGCAGCAGGGCTTTAGCAGGAGACCTCCATAGTTTGTGGCCTGCCCTGGTTGTCCAGGACTCCAGAGTTGGGCCCGTCCAGAGGGCTGTTTAGGTTGCGGTTGCGTGAGCCGTCTGAGGATGTGATGCTGGACGAGGAGGATCGGGATCGAGACAGACGGGTCATGCCAGCCGCTGGTACTGTGAGATTGAAGAGAGATATGAGAACGTGATTATTTCAGTCTTCGGTATAATTACAAGCATGCAAAGCGAAAGAACAAGCATCATGCAAAAGGAAACCGAGAATTTAATAATAGATAATCACCAGTTTTTCTCATGTCTGCCTACACAGAGTATAAATGTGCACACAAAAACATTTCTGACAAAATGAAGACCTACTTAGCACAAAGACACATCATGTTAAACTAAAAAACAACATGCCTTTTGGAAAATGTGGAAAATTAGCTTTTAAAAAAAATATTAAAAACAGAGTACAATAATAAATAAAATCTAAATTATCTAAAAAAAATTAAGTAAGTAAAAATAAAATAAAGTAAAGCCACATACAAGCAACATTAAAAATATACTACAGTGGAAAAATACAAAAGTATATAAATATGTGACCTTGGACCACAAAACCAGTCATAAGTAGCACACACATATTCAAAGCAATAGGCAAAAATACATTGTATGGGTCAAAATTATCGATTTTTCTTTTATGCCAAAAAATCATTAGGATATTAAGTAAAGATCATGTTCCATGAAGATACTTTGTACATTTCCTACCGTACCTATATATAATTTTATTTTATATTTAGATTTTTTTTTGCACCCTCAGATTCCAGATATTTAAATAGTTGTATCTCAGCCAAATATTGTCCTGTCCTAACAAACCATACATCAATGGAAAGCTTATTTATTTAAACCTTTCAGGTGATGTCTAAATCTCAATTTCGAAAAATTGACACTTATGACTGGTTTTGTGGTCCAAGGTCACATATAATAAGTAAAATTGTAGTAAAATGTAAAAATGTATATTTTGTATAAAATAAATAAATAAAGCTCAACATATCTTACAAAATGTCTGTTGGAAATTGAAACACTTTAGTAATTGTAGTAACAGACCGATATGTTGACCAGGCCATGTAATTTCTGGCATCTGTAACAGTGGTATAATATCACTATATGAGCCATTCTACAGAACTGATGCAAACTGCTGTCCCACAACCAAAAAAAAACAAACATTTAAAAAGCGTATAGGTATTCAAATCTTAGATGTTTAAGATTTTTTTAATATCTGTTGAAACCTACAATAATATTTAAAATATCAGTAAGCTTAATATATATAAAATCATCATTTAGTGGGTACTTGCAATTCGAAGTTGGCTATCCTGAACCCTAACCCCCAAGTTTCAATTTATGAAAATTATATTGAAATAATTTTTGGGTTTTATTCTGTTGTTGTTTTCAAAAATGTATTTTGGATTTTGTAAAAAGTAAAGTTAAAAAAAATCTATATTTAATTTTATATTGTAAATTATGAAACTTTATGTTAAAAAAAAAAAAAAAAAAAAAAAAAGTGTCCCGCATTTTAATGTCACTACCAAAACAGTGTATGTTTTAGTTTTATTTAACTACATCCCTATATTTATGATCAGAAAATATACGTGTCCCTCTCCCTCATAGCTGCACGGTGAGTAGACAGGCCCCAAAATTTTGAGGTAAATGTGTTCAAAAGTCTTAAAATCTGTGTGTAACTTTAAGGAACGTTCCTACCGAACACCCTTTTTTAAGCAGTTTTTTGGGTGTTTTTCCAAAACATTTAGTTTTTATATATGTACAACTGTTCAGAACTGTGCTAACCATGTACTGATTAGCATCTTTGAGCTAGCTTCAAAAGTATCTAAAATTATCACTACAGAAACATTTGGTGAAGTTCCAGCTGTGACATCATAGTTTTTTTGGGTGTTGTTCCATAAAATGTCGTTTTTATATGTGTACAACTGTGCTAGCTAACCATGTGCTGATTAACATCCTTGAGCTAGGCTCAAAAGTATCTAAAATTGTCACTACCATAACTGTCACGATCAAAATATCATCATTGGAACACATAATCCTAATTTTAGTAATTTTTTTAGTAGTGTTTTAGTATGTGGGTTAAAATTCTGTAATGCGGTGTGGTCACTACCGAAAATGTTCAGTTACATCCGAAACATGGGATGTTTTGTCAAAAATAAACTACACTGAATTAACAGCTAAGATGTTATGATGGTGTGTGGTTTAATGTATATTCAAACTAATAAATCTGTAACTTTGAAATCAGTATGATCAACTTTTTGCCTTTTACAAAAAAAAATTGGATTCAAAATACAAACAAATCTTATAAATCACACTTGAAGTATGTTAAAATTGTAATTGTTATTGATTACCTCTCAAAACTTTTTAAGGAAATAGCAAAAAATATATACTTACAATGTAGACGTAAGCAACATTGTGACAGGTCAATATAACCCTTCTAATTAAATTAGTATTACTGTGTTTCAGACAAATTTGGTCTTTTCAGACAAACTTTTTAAAAATACAATATGAAAACAAACTGCACAATTACTAGAAATGTGTACCTTGGAAATTTATACAATTTGCATACATACAAAATTTGTTGAAAATGAATGTTTCTGTAGAATAGCCCATATAGTTTTAAAACCTAACAACTTCTTTAAATGGAAATATGTTTACTGAAATTGTGTTTAAGCACAAAATAATAATTTTTGACAAAACTAAACATTTCAACTATTCACCACTCTGCTTTCTAGATATCTGCATAGGCCATTGAAAAACCCATATCGGTCAATCACTAAATATTACCATGTTAAATACCTACATGCAAATATTCCTAAACACAATCACAGAAGTGAACCATGCAAGCATGTATATATCAGTCAAAATAACTCTCCGATCACATCCTGGGTACCTGATTCAGTGCTCAGATGGCTGAGCAAAACATGAGGAACTGTTTGCAATGGTTGAAGGGAGAAGAGAGAACAATAAGATGTCTGTACAAAACAGATTCTGCTGCAACAAAAGTTAAATACCTAATAGAAAAACTTTCAATATTTCTGAAAAATACTATTCAGATACTGACTGTCATCAGCGATGTCTGTTTTTAAAAATGTAACTGTAAAACCTCAGCCCTAGCATTTGACACTGTAAATTCTGCAACTGTTTACAGCTGTGTTTGTGTAATGGCGGGGTCTAAAAATTGCAAAACTTTTTTCCGCCTTGACATTTAACCACATGAGCCTCGTGCTGCATTTCTGGCTCTTCACCTACAGAGGGCGTCAAGAAGCAAAAACATGCTTTTATACATCCTCAGATGATTATGAATACTTTCGGCACCTAGGCTAATTAAAGAGGTCAGAAATTTCGATTTATTTTCTCCCCTGAGATTCACGATTAAGTCCTAATTAGGTTCTCCATAACCTTTATCAAGCTTCTCTCTAACTTCCAATAGTCTTTTCCTAGTCTGTGACCTCCAGACAGGTCTGTCGCCCCCTAGTGGGCGTCATAATGAACTTTGGATTTGTTAAATTAAAAAAAAAAGTTATTTTTGGACGTATTTGGAAATTCGTATGTTGTAGTACAATGATTTCTCTAATCTCAAAATAAGATTGAACCAAATTGGATCATGGCGTGACCCCTTTGAAAACTCTCTGGAGCTTTGATGGCTTAATTTAAAAGCCTGGGATGAATGTTACAAGCATTATGCTCTTGAAAAGCCAACATTTTGGTCCGACCCCTGACGTGACGTAAATTCCTGTCTGATTGGAACAAGGACTATACAACAGTGCAGAAATGAAACAGCAAGTATCTTTGGAAGAGGGAGGTACAGGGTCAGAGAGAGGGTGACATCTTTTCACACAGAGCGTTGGCAGCACATCGAGCGCTTTACTGGGGCGCCAAAACCTGTCAACAAATATGTGAGGAGGGCTCATCGCGATGTCGCGCACGTCTGTAGTTTGGAAGGAAAACTAATGAAAACACAGTGTGTGGGAAGCCTTGCTGAGTTGTGTGCGGTAGAAAAAGAAAGGAGGAGAGAACCAAAGACAGACTCTCTGAGCCGGATTGGTCTTAATAAAAGGCGCCCATTAGTCATAGTGTTGTGCTGAATTGCTAATTAGCGTTTGAGAAACGCAGATAAACAGATGCGTGTTTATGGAGCAAGCTGACCCAGATTGCGCTGCAGATTAAACAAACATCCAAAGACAGATTCACAGGTTAGATGTGTCAAACGTATATAAATACTCACTGTATCCCATTCCCTGTACAAAGTATTTGAAGGCTTCGGCCAGCTTTCCAGGCTGTTGGGAGATTAGAGATCAATTACACTGTTTTACACATTCATATCACGCACATGTTGGTGAAGATAACAGGGGCGCAGGTGTTTAAAGGGGAAGTTCACTTCCAAAACAAAAATGTATTAAAAATCAAAAATATAGGACAATTTTGAAGCTGGAGAAGAAAATGAGATGGGAGTTTTTTGACCTACCCTAATTATTTTAACCCGGATTACACAGAGTTCAGATGCGCGTCGCAGAGAATAGATGTGCGTTTGAGGTTAAAAAGAATATAAATTGTACATTTGTTTAGAAAATAATCGATTGTTTCGCTAGATAAGACCTTTCTTTCTCTTCTGGGATTATTTAGAGCCATTTTAAACTGCATTTTGGAAGTTTAAACTCGCAGGCACCACTTAAGTCCACTTCTGGAATGTTTTCCTCAAGAAAAAATTTTTTTACGGCTGAAGAAAGAAAGACACGAACATCTTGGATGACAAAGGGGTGAATAAATTATCTGTCAATTTTTGTTCTGGAAGTAAACTTCTCCTTTAATATGAAGTTTAATATTAAGAAATAAGGAAGGAACCAGACTCACCTGAACAACCTGAGGCAGACCGCCACAGTCAGCCATCTGACACAGAGAGAGAGAGAATTAAAATGACTTATAGGGTGAAACAAGATATAAATAACACTGTAAAGAGCATGCAGTTCACAATGTAACATTTTAGGAGAGCAAAAAGTTTAAAGGGGACATCGGATGCAAAATTCACTTTTACGTGGTGTTTGCATATAAATGTGTTTTAGTAGTAGTGTGGACGCAACAACCCTACAATGATAAAAATACATTTGTTAACATAAACAGTCTCAAATATCAAGTTGTTTTGATTTTCTGAGCAATATGATGTCATACTGCTCAAGCCCCGCCCACAACCGCTGACTAACTGTTCCGTATTAGCATATTTCCACCCTCAGCCAGTTATACGATGTCCGCCATTTTCTCTCAGCTTTAGCGACAACAATATCTCTTAAGCAGTGCAGGTGTTTTTTAGTTGGATGTGAAAGTGAACATAGAGAGTCTTCATTTTCTCCCAACATTAGAGCAACTGAGGACACAGTGGATTAGTTTTGTTTTTGATGGCAATGAGCCACCAAATACTCAAAAAATTAAAGAGTGGGTGAGGTGAGCAGTAGATCATTATCTTTTAAAGAGACATGCACCGAAATGGGTCGCTGTTTTTGACCATGTTAAAAGGACCATTGAGGAATTTTAACTAAAGTATGTAGCAGACATTTCATGAAGACCCTAAAGAATCATACCAACTTGTGGAAAATAGGCATCCGATGTCCCCTGTAAGGTATTAAATGCTGAAGCTGAAGATTTAGGGTTTTGCAAATTACCCATGTCACTTTACCTTCAGCAAAGTGGTCTTTGTTGGATTTAACCTAGAGTTGCATTCAACCTGTAATATAAAATATTCAACAGACTTAAAATAGTAAAGGGCAGAGCAACAAAGAAAAAAAAAGACCTTGTACTTGGAAACTTACCACAGCCTCCACTGCAGGGGAAGTGTCTCCAACCACCAGAAGAGAAGGGCATCTGTACACAGACAGGAAGTGGTGAAAAACAATACACCAATATATAAAACAAAATAAAATGAAACAAAATAGAGTAAAATAAAACAAAACAAAATAAAACTAAAACAATACAAAACAAAATTAAATAAATAAAAAAACAATACAATACAAAAAAAACAATACAAAAATAAAATTAAGTAAAATAAAAAAAAGCAAAACAGAAAGTAAAAAAACAACAACACAAAACTAAATAAAAACAAAAACTCGAAATAAAACAAAACTTAATAAAATACAAAAAAAAAAAACTCTAAGGATGTGTTCATTAAATTTACATTTATTCATTTAGCAGACGCTTTTATCCAAAGCGACTTACAAGTGGGGAATATGTCAAGCGATTTGTCCTAAAGAGGCAAAACGACTTATGAAGTGCTCATAATACCATAAAACAGGCATTGTTCAGATAAGCTAGAAAGGGAAAAGAGTAGAATAAAAAGGTTTTTTTTTTGTTTCGTTTTTTTGTTAAGTCAAATAGTTTCGAAAGAGTTTTCAGCAGTCGCTGAAAGGTTCACACCTGTCATGTTTGGTTCAAATAAAACTCTGGTTCGATTGCTCTGTTAGTGCGGTTGATTTAAGTAAGTGTGAACGCTGCCATCCGAACCATGGTGCGCACCAAACAAGCGGACTGAGGCTGCTAAAAATATTTCACGAAGTGAACAAGCGCCGTATCCAAAACAAAATGAGCAGAGGGCAAACGTGAAGCAACGAGGAGATAAAGTGCCTTTTATGAGCTCTTTGTGAGCTCACAGGTGGTGAAATTAAAATCATATACAAGCAACAATGAGCGCACTTAGTCTAGTAGACGGCTTAAAGCGCTTTAAGTCGAACGCACCTTTTCCTTTTGTTTGGAGTGTTCGGTGAGTTCCGTCACAAAATATACGTCATTCAACCCGACCAATAAGGTTTTGAACGTATTGCTATGCCTTTAGGTTTGGTGTTTTAGGTTTGGTGTTTTTAGGTTCGCTGTCAAAAATGCCAGTGTGAACGCTAAGTGGACCAGGACCAAATGTATCATTTTCCATTTTGGTCCAGACCAAATGAACCAAACAAACTGAACTACAAGTGTGAACACACCCTAAATAAAATAAAACAAAATAAACCAAACCAAACCAAGTAAAATAAAATAAAATAAAATAAAATAAAATAATAAATCTTACGTCAATGTCTTCACTGTATTCTCATTGACTCCAGCAATTGGCCTCTCGATACCAAGGTCTTGACGGCTGTTAAAAACAAACAGCTAATTTAGAAGGTTTGTCAGCATAGGTAATAACCAATATAGACATGTTTTTAATGAAATGTTACTCACGCATTGTATGAGCCACAGAAGAGGGCCAGGTTGTCCTGGTTGATGTCCTGGGCAATGTGCAGGCGGTATGTCTGAATCAGTTCTTGGTTGTCAGTCAGCTCCTCCTAATTGATCAGAATAACAAAGGAAAAACACTGTGTTTAATGAGAAATTAAAGCCAACTGGCTCCTACGGTGCTCACAAAGCATTATGGGATTGATTGATATAAAGTCAAAGGGATTTACTCACAGTGCTGAAGTGATGAGCCATCACAATGTCCACTAGATTGCTAGTCCACCCAGTGAGCTAGAAGGAAATCAGAATAATACTGATGTGGTTAATACCAGAAATGTTTTGTGTAAATACAAAATATCTTCATGGAACATGATCCTAATGATTTTTGGCATAAAAGGAAAATCTATCATTTTGACCCATACAATGTATTGTTATATACCCGTGCTACTTACGGCTGGTTTTGTTGTCCAGGGTCATATATATAGCCCTAATATTCAGCTATAGAAATATAGAATCTGTTTGTTCAGTTTGTTTACTCACCTTAGAAGCAGCCCAGTCCATCCATCCCTCAGCGCAGGGGTCCACATTGATCAAAACCAGCCCCTCCACCAGGGCCGGCTGATTCAGCTGCAGACAGAGCAAAGAGTTTAGTCTTTAATGAGGGTGACATGTGGAGAGTGGTTTAAAAATGCATGTAGTCATGGCAGAAGAGGAGCTTTTAGCAGCTGGACTCAAAGCATCTCCCTTCAGCCACCCACTGCTGCTGTTGCCGGTCACTGACATTAATCTTTCAGTCTATACACACACATATGCACAGAGGATGGGAGGGCACTTAGCAATGAGTAAATGAGAAAAGAGAAGGGATGTATTATGTTATGTCCTGCATAAAAAGAAGCGCTGAATATATTAGGCTGGTGTGTCAAAGATATTTAGACTTTGATCAATAGCCTCAGATGCTTGAGGCTGCAGTGCACGCAGTATAATAACAGTCCTCTGGAGACAATGCAGTTTTGCGGCACTACTTTGACTCAGCTCTAAAAGGGCAGGTGGGGATGATATAAAAATATGTGGTGTAGCTGTTTGATATAGGCCTTGTGCAGGCAAAATGATGCAGTGTTCAATTAGATCTTAGGTAGCTGCTTTATAGATGTAAGATTTGTAGACAAACTGTTACAGCTGAAGTCAAAAGTTTACATCCCCCATTCAGAATCATTAAAAATGGTAATTATTTTACCAAAACAAGAGGGATCATACAAAATGCATGTTATTAATTTATTACTGATCTGAATAAGATATTTTACATAAAAGAGGTTTACAAATAGTCTACAAGAGAAAATAATAGCTATATTTATAAAAATGACCCTGTTTAAAAGTTTACTACTTGATTTTTTTTAAAGTTCTATTTATGGGCTTTTTACACCTTTATTGTGAGAGGACAGTGGAGAGCTGACAGTAAAAGTACTGAGAGAAGAGAGGGGAGCAGGATCGGCAAAGGACCTCGAGGCGGGATTCGAACTCTGAGTGCAGTTGCGTTATATGTCAATGCACTAACCACAAGGCTATGGGTGCCGACATCTCCTTGATTTTGAATACAGTGTTCTTGCCTGAATGATCCACAGCTGTGTTTTTTGTTTAGTGATAGTTGTTCATGAGTCCCTTGTTTGTCCTAAACAGTTAAACTGCCTACTGTTCTTCAGAAAAATCCTTCAGGTCCCACAAATTCTTTGGTTTTCCAGCATTTTTGTGTATTTGAACCCTTTCCAACAATGACTGTATGAATTTGAGATCCATCTTTTTACACTGAGGAGTCGGGGGGTGAAAACTTTCTGAATTTGAATATCAGGGTAAATTTAACTTAGTTTGTCTTCTGGGAAACATGTAACTTGGAAACATGTAATCTTCTGTAGCCTCTGAAGGGCAGGACTAAATTATATTTAGGCAAAATAAGAAAAATGTACACATCTCCATTCTGTTCAAAAGTTTTCACCCCCCAGCTTTTAATGCATTGTGTTTTCTTCTGCAACCTCAGTGAGCGTTTGAACCTTCTGTAATAGTTGCATATGAATCACTCTTGTTGTCCTCAGCGTGAAAAGATGTAGTAAACTTTTGAATGGGGTCATTATTATAAATTCAACTATTATTTTTTTCTTGTGGACTATATGTAAACATCTTTAATGTGAAATATTACATTCAGGTCAGTACTAAATAAACAATAACATGCATTTTGTATGATCCCTCTTATTTAGGTAAAATAATTAACATTTTAATTGATTAGGAAAGGGGGCATAAACTTTTGACCTAAACTGTGAGCTCAACTGTCACTTCTTGTAATTGATAAATCAGTTATTATTATTATTATTATTATTATTATTATTATTATTATTATTATTTTAAAACAAATTAATTGTTTGTTATAAATCCTGTCATCCTGTGTCAGCAGCACCACACACATGTATTGTGGTACTCTCATGAACACGTCGAAGACTGACACAGAAGAGAAGAAATTGTTAAATAAAGTTGCCATTTGTGTTTTCTTTGCGCATAAAAAGTATTCTCGTAGCTTCATAAAGTTACGACTGAATCGATGATTTCGCATGAACTATTTTAGCAATGTCCTTGCTACCTTTCTGGGCCTTAAACATGTCAGTTGCGTTGCCGTCTATGCAGGGTCCTAAAGCTCTCGGATTTCATCAAAAATATCTTAATTTGTGTTCTGAAGATGAACAAAGGTCTTATGGGTTTGGACAGAAATGTCATTTTTGAGTGAACTATCCCTTTAAACAAAAATGTTATTCAAAAATATTTGTAATGGCTTAGCAGGAAAAGTAAAAGTCACATTACAGTCACATTTTAATCTAGATAGTTTAAAATACATCTGTTGATGGAGTTTACTAATAATTAATCTCCAGTAGTTATTATTTCTTCTTAGCTAATGGCAAATGGGTTAAACTGTTGGCATCCATGTTGCTTGTTTACAACAGAGACGCCAAAAAGTTGCTATGGCTGTGCCGACGGGTGTGAGAGGGAATTCAGTATACCCTACACACACAGAATGCTAATTTAGGCGATTCAGTAACGTAATAAAGAAAGAAAGAATGAGTGAGACAGAGACAGAAAGACGCACAATGTTTTAAAACAATAAAATGAGTGAAATGAAAAGCTGAAAAATGTCAGAACTCACAGCAAAGCGGGTTAAGATATATGCTCCTGCTCCCACACCAATTCCAATCACGCTGTTCACCCTGCAAACAGACACACACACATCATGTCACTTTCAATAACTGCAGTATTTCATCAGAGAAATAATGTAATTCACTCAATCCATGACAAATATGTGCAGTGCTGCCAACGATGCAGCGATGTCCTGTTCTGTCACGCACAACACGGGTTCACTGACAGGCCTTGCTGATTGATGTAGTGTGTAATTTATTACTAATGGACCTGCTTGACTTTGTTACTCACTTTAGCTGAGTCAGGACTGAGGGTAACATCTCTGCCAGCTCATCCATGGTGGGGTACTGGTACCTGAAGATCAACAGACAGAAAAAGAGAATATCACTAATAAATATCACAGCATTTAGACAATGGCTGCATCTGAAATCGCCACTCACCCTGTGGGAAAGGGGGGTGACCCCTCCTGCTGGCCGGGGGCGTCTACGTGCACAACGGCAAAGTGCTGAGTGATCTCCATCATGTCCTCAAAGTTAAACAGCGTGTTGAAGCAGGACTTGTCTGAAAACCAACCAAACACCATCACGATCATCCAACTCAGATTTAGGATGTTTCTAGTATAAAGTGTGTCTGTCTTTCAATTTTCACATACGGTTGAGGCCGATGTCATGGTAGGTCAGAATGACAGGACGGTTGCCCTTAGGGCTTCCTCTCATGGTCACATGGAGCATACCGTGGGGCGTCTCAACATCATGCACCTGGAACGAAGAACAAGTTTAAATACACAAACATAGACAATGACATCTCGTCCCGAAACTTCCTCAAGCTGCCAGGAATTTACTATCCGACTAAATGAGTGAAGTGTTGGTGCTGCTGCTGCTTTCAGGAAGCGTGTATTTGTGTAGTAAGTGATATCTCCCATGAGGCGACTCACGCAGATGGCTGAGGGATCAATAGAAAGACATAGAGGGAAGGCCAAGCAGCTGCACTGAGTCACGATTCAGCTCCACCACACATCAGTACTGCTGCATTATTGGTATGTGCCTTAGAAATACACTGATTTAGGCTGATGGTTAATATAAAGAATCCCTGGGCATTTAATTAACAGTTGAAGATTAGTGAAATGATCATATGAATTTATCCAGTGATTCATGTTCACTCTCTAAATTAAATCCACTGGCTTGATGTACGTGATCTAAATCCAAAGCTGGAATTCTCTAATATCAATATACATAAATGTTGAAAGGATGAACCCTGGACTCCTTACACTTTTTACTTCATTTTCATTTTAATCAATTTGAATTTTACCACCAATTTAATTTTACTCCAGTCATCACCATCCAAATCTGTTTAGGAACTAATCCAAAATCCATAAAACATCCTTCCAAGAGCCAAATCAGTGCAGTTAAATTGTAGTTATTTATCCTGCCACTAAATATAAAAGCAAACATACACACTCACTACAACACTAATCAAAAAGATGGGGTTTTAAATAAGAAATACTACTTTAATTCAGCAAGGATGTATTAAAGGGGTCATTGGATGCTAAGTTCACTTGTACATGTTGTTTGAACATTAATGTGTGTTGACAGTGTATGTACAAATCTAACCTATAATGACAAAAAGTGTTTTTTAATTAATCTGTAAATATAATATTCCCTTTTTCAAATCGAGCCATTCTCAGATGCCTGTCGGTGTGGCGTCACACCAACAAAGGCTGCTCCCACGATAGTTGATTGACATGAGCGTTTTAACTCAGATCAATTGTAACAGTCCAACCTCCATGTTTTGATGCTGGAGCAGGGATGAAAGTTAGACAAGAATTGAGCGATTGAGGTGTTGTGTTGCTGAATGTAATAATGAACGTAGTGGTCGTCATTTACTCCCAACATCTGAGCCGCTGAAGATGCAGTGGATTACGTTTGTTTGTGAAGGGAATGCGCCTCCCGATCTACATATATCTGTCTATGTTCGCGCGAATCATTTGTGATCCAGCTTCACTTACAGCAGAAGTGAGTATAAGTTTTTTTTTATGAATCTTTGCAATCACCTTTCCTAATAATGTGCTAGTTAGCATGTTTAGCGGCTAAACGCGGCTAAAGTAAACAGGCTCGTCACTCCACAGCGTGAAGAGAGGGGCGGGGCGAGCAGAGCTCATTTGCATTTAAAGCAGCCTCGACCAGAATGGGATGATTTTTGCAGAGCTGATTTTGGCAAGGTAAAAAGGGTGTTGTTTTACACTACCACTAAAAATTTTTAACCAAAGTATGTTAGAGATTTTTCATTAAGACCCTAAAGAATCATATCAACTTGTTGAAAATGGGCATCCGATAACCACTTTAAATTGACAATTAATGAGCAATTATGGGATTTATAATGCTACAAAAGATTTTAAATAAATGCTGTATGTTTAACGTTCATGTTCAAAGAATCCTAAAAAATTCCTAATCATGCTTTCAACAAAATATTAAGCAGCTCAACCTTTTTTTAAAAAACATTAATGATAAGAAAAAAAAAAAAAAAATGCAACCTGAGCAGCAAATCAGCATATTAGAATGATTTCTGAAGGACCAGCTTTAACATTACATGAAATATATAAATAGCAGTTATTTCAAATTGTAATAATATTTAACAATTTTGATTAACAAACAAATGCACCCTTGGTTAGCATAAGAGTCTTCTTTCAAAAACAATCTTACCAACACCAAAAATCGGTAATGTTTGTGACAATATAACCACAAACACATTCTCTGATAAAATCAAAAAAGCTACTGATGTAGATAACAGCCGTATTCTTCCGGAGTCATCACAGGGTGTGGTTGCAGAACTGTGGAGAGGTACTATACCATCATGACCGTATGACTTTGCAGAACTGTAACAGACTGCAGCCCTCACGAGAGATACAGACAGTGCTTTTTTAAACACAGTCACTGAATTGTCTGACTCATATTGCACACAGAAATCAGTTGGCTAGCTTCATGAAACTCCTAAGAGATTACTGGAAGTTTATTTATTAATTTATTTAGAGGCAAGTAGCAAATTAACTAGAAGCTGTATATTATGTATATGCGTGTAAATTCTCATTAAAGTCTACATTTTCTGCTATTTTTAGTGTAAATCAGACTTTTGTTTTAAATAATATATTTCAAATAAGCCACCCCTACATAAAATGTAAAATCTCTTCCTGTCATCTATCCAGAAAAGGTGCAAACTGACACAAACCAAAAGTATGGCTATGCGAGACTGTGTCTACCTTAACCATAAGATCTTTTACACCCAAATGGCCTAAATCAAGATGGAGCCATCATATGCCTGAGAACGCAGAGAGATTCCTCTAAAAAGAACTAATTTAGAGATTAATAATACGCATAAAAGGCACAGGGACAGAAAGTCTCAGACCAATATCTGCTGACATAAAATGATAATTGTTTTAATGTTTTATTCACTCTATATATTAACAGAGGGATATAGGGTTGTTAAAAGGAAAGACTGGGAATGCTGTCCTGGGCCTTGCGTTAAAGGGAGCCAACGGCCGTCCTGATGTTTCCGGATGAAATGTTCAGTGATGTATATATTGACGTCACAAGGCTGGACTCTTTAAGTGTGTATATAAATATATATATGCACGTAAGGGAGCACTTGTGTGTGAGAGAGAATTGTGCGCATCAGCTTCTGCATCAATAATAGAATGAGTCACAGCAGAGGGACACATGAGGAGTTCTGAGATTAGAGAAATTAGCCTTTATTCTGAAGCTCTGTGTGAATGAGGGTCACATTATTGGCACTGGCTATTCTTTGATAATATGATTGGGTTTATTATAATACCTCACTAGCTATGTTGGCATCACATATGTTAAAGTTAGCATGAAATGCATGTCATAGATCATATTGTGAACAAATAATCCAAGCATATGTTCCTTTTTTAAAAAATTGATATCTTAATTTTTAATTAAGATGTCTTCCGGTGAAAATAGTGACGCATACTGGACTTCTCCAATCATTTGGTCTGCACTTTAAGTCCAAGCTTGCATTCAGATCAATAATCAACATACAGAATATAGAATGTCTGTTTCACTGATCTGTCGCTACTTCCGTTTTTGCAACTTTAAACACTGACAAAATTTTGCAGATATACAGTCCTTCTCTTACTGGAACACAAAATCAAAAATACTGATGACTCATCCTGCACTACATAGATTTTGTCCAATCAAATGCTCTCTGGAGACTGTCCCTCCTCTTATTATCACCTGCAACCGTCAAGCATATAGCAAATTAAATGTTTCTGATATAACTAAACTTAGCATTTATTAAATATGTCCCATTCAAACTTCTTTTCTCAATAGTAAATACATCAATGTGACCCTGGACCACAAAACCATAAGGGTCAATTTTTTGAAACTGAGATTTATACATCATCTGAAATCTGAACAAATAAGCTTTCTATTGATTGGTTTGTTAGGAATATTTGGCTGAGATACAACCATTTGAAAATCTGGAATCTGAGGGTGCAAAAAAAATCTAAGTAACCTTTAAAGTTGTCCAAATTAACTTCTTAGCAAAGCATATTACTAATCAAAAATTAAGTTTTGATATTTATGGTAAGAAATGTACAAAATATCTCCACAGAACATGATATTTACTTAATATCCTAATGATTTTTTTCGCAAAAAAGAAAATTCTATCATTTTGACCCATACAATGTATTTTTGGCTATTGCTACAAAAATACCCGTGCTACTTAAGACTGGTTTTGTGGTCCAGGGTTACATATGGAAAACCAGTTGGCAACGACAGCCTTGTGGGCCGTGTGCCGACATATAGTGCCGTTATACTATGGGCGTCCCGAGTTCGAATCCCAGCACGTGAACCTTTCCTGATCCCGCCCCCCTTTCCTCTACACTGTCCTATTATAAAAAAGACACAAAACACCAAAAATAATAAAAAGGGGAAAATAAATGATTTTATGGGGTCCTGTTAATGTACACTGCATGCTTAGTTACATTTTACAGGAATGCTAAGGGGTTAATATAATACTTGCATCTCTGTACAGGGAAAGACAGAAATGAGCAGGTTTTTTTCATAACTGAATCCTGCATCCTGTGAGGCATTGGTGACTGAATGAATGACTGATGTATGGCTGCATAGAACAAATCCAAACATTTTCAGCTCTTAAGGACATGAACGATCAAGGCCAGAGAGTGGGAGAGTCTGAAACCTAACATTAAAAAAAAGTCTCTCCTGTTCGATCTGCCAAACACACTCTCAATCTTCTAGACACATAGACACACACATTTACACTCTGCATGTGGGTCTGAAAAGTGTGGGAGAGTCTGGAAAGAGGAGCAGAATAGAAATGAGCCTGAAAAAAGACTCATTCACTAGTGATGGGTCATCATGACTAGGTCAACAATCGGCTGTAGAAGGCGATCTAAACTCTGAAACGTACCATAAACGCCCTAAAATATGATCTGATTTCAAACGCTTGCATTATCTTCCTCTCTGCTTTTCAAACTGTGGAGCACTGCAACATCTACAGCCTGCTTGTCACAATTCAAAAATGCTGACCAACCACAGTCTTTCGGGTGAAAACCAAAAATGTTGCTTGTCTGATCTTTTCAACTGGGTAAAGATGTTTCTTACACCCAACCACTGACACTGAACGGAACATATTTCGCCAACATACAAATTATTATCAGACTAATATGGGTTTTAAATAGTTGATCCTGAATATGTGGTTACATCCTTGTGTGCAGACATTCAAAAATAAGGCAAAGGACAATCAAAGCAGCTTTCTCTTGGGAAACAGAGGCTAAGCCAAGGTGAATGAATGAATACAAGCCAACAGTCTCAGCCTTTGCCCCCCCCCACCCCCGCTCCCACTTTCTAGCTAATAGCATCAATCACACACCACAAGCCTGGGAGCCATTACACAGCACAAACTTGATGGCAGATCACTATTAGACACACACGCGCACACACACAGCATCCATACTAGAAACACACACAGTGTATACTCACAACCACACCCTGTCAGTAATGCTTGTGCTTTTAAGTGCTGCAAATGTCCTTGATTTGCTTGACCTATTAGACCGCTTGGTGATCATCGGGACATGTGCCATACGCCTCATTTATCTGGCAATTCCTCGACCGCGCCAATAAGTCATTTTAGTGTACATCGTGTACATTTGAAGCTTTTGAACTAGACTGTAACTAACAGTTTAGTCTCAGACTGGTTTAATTTGTGGTAGGTAAACAAGCGGAGAGGCACATGACTCGCATGACTAATGGAAGAAAACACATCCCTCACTGGAAAGAATCACACATACTGACACGACATGCATTCACATGAAACATTTCTACAAGAACATCAGGATTCAGAAATCAGTCTGTCAGTTGTAACGCTTTCTCTTACACACACACACTCACCACTGCATCTCCAGTGCATGCATTCTGCTCCACATCCAGAACGGTTGACATTTTTCCACACACGAGACAGTGACAGCTTCAGAGAGGAGACAGGAAGAGATGGGAGGATCCACGAGAGGAACACAGAGTGGCTGAAGGAGGGATGGAGGAGAACGGACAGGGAGAGCAGTAGCTAGGCAGAGATCCAAGAGGGAGGGGAGACAGAGGAGGAGAGAGAGGGAGAGTGAGATAAATGAAGAGAGGAGGTATGTTTTGAGAGAGAGAGAGAGAGAGAGAGAGAGAGAAAGAGAGGGAGAGGTGGTTGAGATGCAGATAGAGTGAGGAGGAGAAAGAAGTGACTGCGGTTTGCGCTGGGGAGGCAGTGCTTGCTCATGCATACGGCAGCGCTGAAAGAGCCACGCTCTGATTGGACGAAGGCGAGTCAGGTGGGCGGGAGGTGGCAGGAGCAGGGACGAGAGAGGGGTGGGGTAGACACAGAGAGGGCGAGGATGGAATGATGCTCTCCACTGCACTTTATTATTTGTTTTTGGGTGGGGTCAGCCGGTTCATTTCTCAGATTCGACAAGAGAAGGGATGCGGAGAGATTTGACCTTGCAAATCAATTGATTTTGGCTAAACGTATTGATGGTTATTGATTATACTGATTGTATTCATTCATGGTAGTGGTTCTCAACTGGTTTCGCCTCAGGACAGATTTGATTTTATCAAATCGGGACAAACAAAACAACAACAACTGATTATCATATATAACTACACAAAATGTCCTTACAAATTTTAAATATTTCTTTTGTCCTTGCATATGGTCATTTTCAAAATTTTCCAGAATGTCAATGTTGAACTACGATTGATTGAGAACTTCTATAAAATAACAGATGAATGGTGGCATAATACCTTACTGTTTTTTTGTCATATCAAAATGATATAATTATATTACATATTCAAAAAAACATATTTTTAAAAATATTATATAATAATGACATACATCACTGTAAAATATTTCATTTTATTTTAAAACTTGTACAAGGTTCAACTCATTTTTTTAAAGCCAGTTTAATTTAATTTGAAATAACTGATTGTACACTACCAGTCAAAAGTTTTTGAACAGTAAGATTTTTAATGTTTTTAAGGAACTCACTAAGCCTGTATTTATTTGAAATATTGTAAAATATTTTTACTATTCAAAATAACTGCTTTCTATTTAAATATATATTAAAATGTAATTTATTCCTGTGATCAGCTACATTTTCAGCATCCAGTCTTCAGTGTCACATGATTCCTCAGAAATCATTCTAATATGCGGATTTGCTATTCAAGAAACATCATTATTTAAAACAGTTGCATATATTTTTTTCAGGATTCTTTTATGAATGGAAAGACCCAAAGATCAGCATTTACCTGAAATAAAAAGCTGTTGTAACATTATACACTATACCATTCAAAAGCTTGGAGTCAGTATACATTTTTTGGGGGAAAGAAATGATAGAAATTAATACTTTCATTTAGCAAGGATGCTTTAAATGGATCAAAAGTGATGATAAAGAATTTATAATGTTTGAAAAGATTTCTATTCACATAAATGCTGTTCTTCTGAAATTCAAAGAAACCTGAAACATTCTACTCAGCTGTTTTCAACATAATAATAATGTTTTCTGA
>JAHKKF010524307.1:1275-12796 GCA_019740295.1 Labeo calbasu | reverse complement strand
TCTATTGTTACAATAGTAATATAATAAAGTAAAATATGTTTTATGTATTTAAAATAAGTGTACTCGTTATTTACAAGTACTGTTGTATAATCAGATCAAGGGGCCTGTTTTCCTTTTGTTAGCTAAACACATGCCTGAAAAATGTGCTGTGGATGTAAGAAATGATGTATAAACCAAGTTGATCATTTGAAATTCAGATTTTGAAATCTCATTGTTATTGTTTGGCTGATTCAAATCATAATTTGACTGTGGGTACTGTAAATTACTGTCATTTAGTGAAGTCATTTGAATGGAAATGAGTGACTTTGCTTACACAGAGTCGCACTTTTGATGCTGGAAGATCTGTGATGATGCCACATGGGTAAACACTGGCATTGAAATGAGCTATACAGTGCTTTAGTTTAGCCAGCTGCTGACTGGTGCAAACATTATTTTGCTCTGACTTCAGTTTATGACGGATTAAATTAATTTCTCATAAAATATGACAGCATTCGCAGTTATTATTGGGAGTTTGGATGCTGATTTTTGTCCTCTAAACTCCTAGTCGTTCTTTATATAAGCTGATCTGCCCATGCTTTGTCATTATTGCAGTAATTCAGGAGTTTTGTTGTGCGTGGTATTGTTTCTGAATATTCATGTTATATCCATTGTTGTCACAGGTCTCTCAGATTAACATTATAGTACTGTTTTGGAACAATTAGAGTTTTATTTGGTTAAATTCTGAAATATAATATAAAAAATGGTGTTTTGTGCTAGCAGAAGCAAGTGTTGCGTTGGTTCATTTAAATATGAGCTGTGTAGTTGTTTTCTATGTTAAATATCTTTTAACCCTGCTTAATATGCATTGACAATTATAAATAAGGCACTTGTAGATTGATTATCTTATTTATTAGAGCTATTTATTTGAGCATTGGCTTAACCAACAAATTGCGTGAGTTGGATGTGGGAATTTTTTTGTCCAACTAATGGCAATAGTGCTTGAGAAACTTACTTGAAGTCATTTTTTGTTACTCGGCACTGAAATATAACCTCACCTTTAAAAGGCAAAAGCGTACAGTATTAAACATTTGGAAAGAACATTTGTGTGCTTTCTGGTTTTTGAGGACACTGTGGGGTGTTATTCATGCTTTTGTTGTTAATGAGCTTAGCTGTTGTTTCTAATAATGACCTCTCTTTTTATGATTTCTCCAGGGTGTTCCTTCAGAAGGAAGCAGCATTAAGATGTTTTCTGGATGCTTCGTTGAAGAGAGAGGGAAAGAGAGAGAGAGGGAGGGAGGAGACGGGCCGGCCTCAGTGACAGCAGCATGATTATTTCAAGCAAGAGATGAAGAAATGCAGCCAAGCAGCCTCCAACCTAATGTCTCTGTTTCTCTCTGTCTCGGTCTCAATAAAATGTTTGGGCTACAATGATGTTGTGATGAGTTTTTTGTTCAGACTGTCATGCTTTGTTCACATGAGTGATTTATTTTGTTTATCAGAATATTGTCTAGTTCAACTATCCAACCCTTACCAAAGTTATTCTAAAGAAGATAAATGGGCAAACAAACAATTTAATATGCAGGTATGGTGCTCAAGAAACCCATTTTTATGAATGTTAAAGTCATCTAACCAAAAAGTCTTTGTGCTACTTAAAAGTATCCTTCACCCAAAAATGAAAGTTCTGTCATTAATTACTCAGCCCAGTGTCCTTCCAAACTCATAAGACCTTTGTTCATAAACACAAGTTAAAATGTTTTCGATGAAAATAATACTACAGTTGAACCACTGATGTCACATGGACTATTTTAACAATGTCCTTACTACCTTTTATGAGCCTCGAACGTGGTAGTTGCATTCTTGTCCTACCAAAAAATATCTTAATTTGTGTTGCGAAGATGAACGAAAATCTTACGGGTAAGTAATTAAGCACAGAGGTTTCATTTTCTTGGTGAATTAACCCTTTTTGTGGGAACAGTTTAAGATAGAAGATAGAAAATTCATTAAAGAAAAGTGCATTTATTTGAAATCTTTTGTAACATGCAAAGTGTCTTTTTACTGTAATTTTTAATTAATGTGTCCTTGTTTGAATAGCTGTATACATTTCTTTGGGATTTTTTAATCAAGCCCTTTAAAATCTTTGTTTTACTAAATGGAAGCAAGCGTTTAAGCTTTGAAAAATCCTAGAACTAGATAATGCCTTTTGCAGGAAAATACTTGTCTGAAGTTGTGCGGAAATGCAATATTACTTAATACAAGAGCCATATTATTGAGGTTCTGGCTAAGTTTAATAAAACCCTGCAGTAAGAATGCATTAAGATTTCTGAATAGCTTTTCAAAAAGCATTTTCTCCCAGTATTCATAAAATACTCACACAGCTAACATTCATTATCAAGGCCAAAGGACCAAAGACCCAAATGAGTGGGTTATTGAACATGGTAACCCACTGTGTGCTCAATGAAAATGTTCAAATAGCCACAGTGAATGACGTTTTTATTAATCGATGCCTCAGAGAAGAACTGGAAGATAAAGTGATATATGAAAAGATGCATCTGAAAGAGCAGTTAGCTTACAATACTGTATATGAGATGAACTATCAATAATTCTCAAAGTGTAGGAATGTGTCTATTCTAGAATCCTCAAACTCATCCACGCAGCGTTAAAAATTTCACAGCCTTTGTCAGGGAGCAGTGGTGCTGTTTCTTTTAGTTTCCCAGATCATTAGTTGATTGCTTCTCTCCACCGAACTGCTGTCTTCAGTGGCTCCTGAATGATGAAATGATGAAATCAATTCAATTGTATTCCCTACCCTCCAGGAACGAGACCAGTGGGCTAAATTGTCTGTGTCCCTCCTTAACCAAATCAACTGCAAATTGTGGCTGCCTAATGACGCCTTGTGGGAATGAAACTGCAGCCTCATGGGAGGATCTCATGATTACTTTCAAGAGTCAAAACTTTTGTATGCTCCAGTACCTTCTGTTAGATAGACAGACAGATAGATAGATAGATAGATAGATAGATAGATAGATAGATAGATAGATAGATAGATAATTAGAACGATAGAACGACAAAACCATTGATAGAACTCCATAAGAATAGATAGAACGACGGAACGACAGAGCGATAGATAGATAGATAGATAGATAGATAGATAGATAGATAGATAGATAGATAGATAGATAGATTTTTTCCTTATGAATTTATCAGGATGCATCTTTACCACATGATGTTCTCCTATGAATGTTTTCATGCTATGGATAATAATTTTCCCATTATGAAGAACATTAGTCTAAATTCACACACTTTCTTTCTGTTTGATGCTAGAGTAAGAGCTCGGCGCCTACCGTCATGTACAAATGCAGTGCCCGAAATGACCGCATAGTGTCAGGAAAGCTGTAACCCAGATGTCTGCTTTTGCTTTTTGTCTTTAGCACATGTGGTTTTTTGTTTTGGTTACATACGCATTTTGAATACCTTATTACTCATCATCGAAACATGCACCGTTAGCAAAAAAGCTATGTTGATCAATATTGCACAGGATACGTAAAAGGAGTGCTTGGAAAAGTTGAGCGAACTTTATTATATTTATTAAAAATATGTTTTAATTAATGTCAATGCAAACAAAAATTAAGTTGCATTTATTAGAATAAATAATAGAAAAATAATTATTTTTTTAAATAAATAAATACTACCTCTAACAGTACAGTACTATAATGTGGGGAAAGCAAAGCAAATAAATAAATAAGAAACAATAATGTAGGTTAATAGAAACCAAATAATCTTAAAATAATATTTTAGACATTAATGGTATTAATTTTAGGATAGGAACCCGTAAACTAGACTGCTTGGGTTCAGGTTTGTTGTTGAGCACAAAAGAAGATATTGTGAAGAATGTTGTACCCAAACAGTTGATGGTAGCCATTGATTTCCATAATAATTTCTTTTGACAGTTAGGGTAGGTCGAAAAACTCCCTTCTCATTTTCTTCTCCAACTTAAAAATCGTCCTGCATCGCTGTTTTACCTTATTTTGTAAATGGTGTTTGATGTTCTTTGCATGTTCACTTTGTAAACACTGGGTCGCTACTTCTGTAGGACGATTTTGAAGTTGGAGAGGAAAATGAAATGAACCAGAACTGACATGAACCGGAATACACAGAGTTCATGCAGAGCTAGATGAGAAATTGTCATTGAAATTGTCAGTTTTATTTATTTATTTTTTTTTTCAGAAAATAATCAATTGTTTCGTTAGATAAGATCCTTCTTCTTTGGCTGGGATCATTTAGAACTCTTTGAAGCTGCATTTAAACTACGTTTTGGAAGTTCAAACTCAAGGCACCATAGAAGTCCACTATATGGAGAGAAATCAAAATAATTCTTCCTCAAAAAACATAATTTCTTTACGACTTTAAGAAAGAAAGAGATCACAAGGAAGTAAGTACATTATCTGTACATTTTTATTCTAGAAGTGAAGTTCTCCTTTAAGTTTCCACATACACTAAAGAGCATTTAAGTATTCTCTTTTAAGAATAACACACACCTAAAATTGGGCATGCAATCAAACATCTCTGCATCATCATTTTTCATACCGCTGTCTTTAGTTGATATATTAAACGCTTGTTTTCCATGACATATCTATATGTTATACCGCTGTTAGGCTTTTTCTCAGAGAGCAGTGGGGTGTAAAAGCCTCTCCAGATGCCTGACTGTGAGTTCCGCTCACCTCGGCTCCCTCCCCGTGTGAAGAGGCTACCGAAGGGCATCTGTAGTAATAGGGTAATCTATTATAGGGCTCTCACTCGCTCTCTGGTTTCCCATTCCCTGGCCCCTGTCTCAGCACTTCGTCAGGACGAATGAGAGGAGGAGTTTAACTAAGCACATTACTGTGGGCCACTTGCATATCCCAGCATTTCCTCAATTAAAACCCCTCCACATAATCTCCGTTATCCCATTAACACACACACACAAACTCATGCATGCCTGAACATACTTGACTTTACTGGTATGCCTCACCGAATTTTTTGTAAACTTGGTAAATTTGACAATTTCACACTGCAAAGCAATTATCCCACATTGTATCTAGCTTTTCTGACTGACCAATACTAAAGTGTAAATTACTTTGTATCAACACTCGACATAGCCTACATGTTTGGACAACAAAAGGCCTGTTCCTTCGGATTTGGCCTCAACTAGCTCAACTAACTGAGGAAACAATTTCATATTGACTTGAAGTTGTGAATTCGAAGCATGCACTGCGGATGAATAATTATTGCTCTATGATTTTGTTTTACTGTTTTCAGATTTTTTCATGCTAATGTTGTTGTTTTCTGTTTTTACTTTTACATTATTATTGTGTGGTCACGTTCAAAGCTTTCCTCAAATGTGTGACCGCATTTTGTAACGCGACGCAAAGCGCTCTCAAGCCGGAAAAAAATACGCGTTCTAGCGTTGGTCTGGCGGAAAGAAATTTCAGTCACGACTCAAGGGGGCGATATTTATTAGTCAATCAAATACCTATGACATTAACCTGGATGTATATTATTCAGGTAAGTTGCTATAAAACGTAACGTCTTTGCTTTACTTTTTTCATATTGTACAGTAGGCCAATACTAGGCCAATGCAAACATAGCTACAGGCATGTGGGGTTCAACACATTTAATTGCTCTTAAAATGCACATTTCGTTGCTTGCAATCATACAATATGAATATTTTTCTAATAGAAGAGCTGTTTTAGTAGAACTTAAACTGATTTGCTAGGCTAAATTCTCTTTAAAGTGTTACTTAACAGTAAAAGTAGAACGAGAAAATGGCCGTAAAATAGTAATTTAATTTCCGCGTACGCCCGTGTTTTCTGTGTCTTATTGAATATAACCAGACAGAACTGGGTAGATTACTTACAAATTTTAATCCATTACTAATTCCAAATTACGTGACAACAATTTTAGGTAGTAACATAATCCATTACATTACACATTTTAGGTAATTTAGTCAGACTACTTTTAGATTACTTTTAGATTACTTTGATTTAAATAGGATAATATAGCATATTGACATAAAAATACAAAGAGTAAGAAAGCATATTCCGTTTATTGTTATTAAAAACATGAAGTGCATTAAACATTATATTATGTCATGGTTTCCCAATCTGGTGTTTGTGAAGAAACTGCAGGGGGTTTATGAGTTTAACGAAAAACTAGGTTTCACTTTATTTTGATAGTCCACTTTAGACATTCTACTAACTATAAGTAACTTTGCAACTACATGTCAACTAATTCTCATTAATTTGCAACTACATGTGGACTAACTCTCAGAGCAGACTGTTAGGTTAGGTTTAGGGTTGGTAGAATAAGTTGACATATATTTGCAATGTTTAGAAGATTGTTAGAAGATATTAAGCAGACAGTCTACTAATACTCTAATGACTAGTGGACATGCAGTTGCAAAGTTGCTTACTGTTAGTAGAATGTCTAAAGTGGACTATCAAAATAAAGTGTTACCAAAAAACATACTAAAAATGAAATATTTCATTTGTTTACCTGCATGTCATGTGACCATAACCAACGCCACAGAACCAATGAACATACAAATGTGATAATTATTAAAATATGTATTTACAAATCTCAGGGGTACTTAGGGGTAAATATATTAGGTGAAAGAGGATCAGATGACAAACAAGTTTGTGAGTTTCTGAATAAATATAAGCAGTAGGCTATTTTTGAAAGAAAATTTAAAAGATGAAAAAGAGGAATTAGGGAGATTCGATAAATTAAGAATAATTTATTGCTATTGTGTAAATAATATGTAATCCAAAACAAAGTAACTGTAGTCTGATTGAGTATTTTAAAAAGTAATTTAATCTAAATTCATGTACTTCCATTTTTGGAATCTGATTACGTAATCCAGATTACATGTCATCAGTGACTACCCAGCTCTGAATATAATTATTTTCATTTCTCTCATTTACAGGCAGAAAGTGAGCTGTAGTGTTTTTAGCCAACCATTTGTATCAAGATGAAATATTATCGCTGATGAGGACAGACAATTATTTTGATCAATTTAGATCTCTCTTTAGTATTTTTCTTCTTTTTTTACTATTCTGTGGTGAAATACTTTGTTCTGTGTTCATCTCTCCATAAAAATACAGTAAAACACATGTAAATATAGTAAAACAACATTATATTTTAATACATTTTAAAATGTAGTTTATTCCTGTCATGGCAAAGATGAATTTTTAGCAGTCATTACTCCAGTCTTCAGAAATCTTTCTAATATACTGATTTTGGTGTTTAAAAAAACATTTCTCATTTTTATCAATATTTCAAACTGCTGCTTCATATTTTTGTGAAAACTGTGATACTTTTAATAAACAGTTTTTACTGCCATTTTTTTTTATCAATATAATGCAGCCTTGCTGTATCAAAGTATAATTTACCTTTTTTAAAAATCGCACCAACCTCAAACTTACATGTATTAAACGATTAAATCCTAAAATCCAGCAATGCTTCTGTATACCTTTTATAAAGAAAAATCCTCTGTATAGCAAAAGTTTTTCCATTTTGACACATTTCACTTACTCTGAAGATGATCGCCTCGCTTTGCGAATTTGTACGATTCTAAAACCACAAACGACAGAGAAGAAAAGTAGGACAAAAAGAAAGCGCGAAGAGAAAAGAGGGTAGGATTAAACCGAATGTGATTATTTTAGGTAGACAGGAAGATCTGTTTCCCTGTTTCCCTTGATCTCCCTCCTTTTGTATTCCCAATCCCCTTTCTCATTCATGTGTCCTTCTTAGGGAATCTCGGAGATTTGGGTGGAGAGAAAGCTGACTTGTGAGTCTCGAATCAATCAGGTCTTTTTTTCCCTTTTCTCTCACTCGCTGCGATTTGCCGACATCACCGGGTAGGCTCTCTCTCTTTTGCTCTCTCTCTCTCCCCCTCTGTCTCTTTCTCTTCCACATTTATTCTGTCCACTGCTTGCATCAAGCCAGCTCTTGCTTTCCTCTCCTCTCCTTCACTCCACCAGGATATTTCCTCCTCCTCTTTCCATATCCGAACATATTCCTGTGTTTCTGCCCTGCTTTTCCTTCATATCTCCTGGAATGTGGCACTCTTTGGCTTTCACTCTATGTGGGATCTCCGCTTTGATCCAAGGTAGGTTCCCCACTATGTGCACATGCATGTAAGTATATAAGTCTGTGTGTGTGTATGAAACAATGATTTAGGAAAGAGAATGAAGGCAAACATTTAAAAGAAAGCAGCATAAGCTCTTGGTTTTTTATTTTATTTGGTTCGTGCATATGTGCGCTCTGCAAACCTGTTTGCCTGTGGGCAACCTTGTGCCACCAGATGTTTCGCATGTTCTTTTTTTTTTTTTTTAACCACTGTTACAGTCAAGAGCGAGAGAAAGAGGAAAAATCAGATGGAATCGGTGGGAACGAGAGGCAGAATGAAACAAAATTGCTTTGCCATGAAGAATTAGAAGCTGCAATCATAAATTGCACCTTCTCTCCCCCTCCCGTCTCCTCTCTCTCTCTCTCTCTCTCTCTCTCTCTCTCTCTCTGTCTCTCTCGCTCATTCCTCTAAATCCATGAGTACATAGACTGCATGGAGGTGATGGAGGCACAGGATGCATTTGTAGATTCACATCTCCTGTGTTGTGGACATGTTGCTGCAGTGGAGTAGAAAGAGGGAGTGTGTGTGTGTTGCCATGGAAAGCCTCTCTATATTTCATCTTTCATTTTTTCCCTCTCTCTTCATCTGTCTGTCAAAAGGCAGAACTTTTATTTGGGTTGTCAGTCTCACACCAGACCATCTGGATTCATTTCACGTACATTCTCTTAATGTATAATTCTCTTTATAATTTTTAAAATTGTGTCACCATAGAATTTTAAGTGTTTTCACAGCAGAAAATGAAGTGTGTTGCTAAGTATACGGTCTCTGTTGATTTTACTGTTTTTATGTGTATTTTTATGTTTTACACTCCCAGTCAGAAGTTGGTGAACAGTAAGATTCTTAATGTTTTTTTTAAAGAATTCTCTTCTGATCACATACAACAAAAGCAGTGATACTGTGAAATATTTTTACTATTTAAAATAACTGTTTTATATTTGAATATATTTCCAAATGTAATTTCCTGTGATCTAAAGCTAAATTTTCAGCATCATTGCTCCAGTCTTCAGTGTCACACGATCCTTCAGAAATCATTCTAATATGCTGATTTGCTGTTCAGGAAACATTTTTATTATCATTATTATTAATATTTAAAACAGTTGACATTTTTTTCAGGGTTCTTTGATGAATAGAATGATCCAAAGATTAGCATTTATCTGAAATAAATAGTAAGAAATTCTAGATATTAATACTTTTATTTAGCAAGAATGCTTAAATCGATCAAAAGTGATGATAAAGACATTTATAGTGTTACAAAAGATTTCTATTTCAGATAAATGCTGTTCTTCTGAACTTTCAAAGAAACCTGAAATATGTTTTTTGAGCAGCAAATCAAAATATTTGAATAGTTTCTGAAGGATCATCTGAAGTAACGATGCTAAAAGTTCTGCTTTAAAATCACAGGAATAAATTATATTTGAAAATGTCTTTAAATAGAAAACAGTTATTTTAAATAGTAAAAATATTTCAAAATTTTACAGTTTACAGTGTACTTCAGATCGAATAAATGCAGGCTTGGTGAGCAGAAGAGACTTCTTTAAAAAACATTAAAAATCTTACTGTTTAAAAACTTGAACGTGTTTTCCAGAGATCCCAATGGAAAACTGTAATAATAATTGTAAAATCAACTTATTTTTTGTTCTGACTTTTAATTATTTTAATAAGTTCCTCTGACCTAAGTAGACAATATACCAATATTATTGAAGCATCAACCCTTCCTTTTACCTCAAAGTAAGAAAGAGACAGAAAGGTGACTTGTAATTTTATTTTGTTAAAACACACAAAAGAAATCAAATTAGTGATATCTTTAATTTTATACAGCATCCAGGGAGTTTTTGCATCTGAAAATTAATTGCATTTTTTTCCCATCTTTTTAAACAATAAAAATGTTACAATTTTTAATGAAGGACGGCTGCATGTGAAAGTTTGTTTATAATCGTTTCTCATAAGAATATGAAACAGTCATGCCGTATTGACCTACTATTTGAGTGATTAAAACGTTAAATTTATTCTCTTCCATTCAGTCATGGGAAAAATAACAGATATCGTTGAAAATGGCCTTGAGATCTATCAGACTCGAAACAGCATCAACTATAAAAAGCAGGTAGATATTTACTTAATATCTGCAAATTCTGAGTTGAAATTAAAAGTTCCATTTTTTCAGATATTCTGTCATTAGTTCTGTTTATTTACTTGTCTCTACAGTAAGTTCAAGAAATGCTGTTTTCAGAGCCTCGAATGCAATAAATACCTTCACTTAATGTGTCCAGGGTTAGTCTTTCTGTTTTTAAATGATTAAAACCATGTAAAATAATTTTCATAGAGAAGGTTATTAATATAGCATAGTCACTGGCAGAGGAGCATTTTAACTGTTAAATTTAATTATCCTCAAATATAAATTATCTCCTGGGTCTAATTAGCCTTCTTGGTTGAGTCTTAAGTTATTGGTGAACATATGACTCTTACACCCTCACTAAATTCACACACTTGGTGCTTTGTTTAAAGAGCAAGAGGTTCACATATAGGTTCAGATGTATATGTGGGCGGAGCATGTTTGTCTAATTCTGTCGATCACCACAAGGGTAAACATTGCAGTGCTTACCTCACTCATGTAAACAATGGCATCGCTTCACCTTTTATTTCTATTTCTATTTCTTAACATTAGTGATTATGTAGTCCAGGGGGGCTTTCAGCTTGTCTTGAGTCTCATACACTTTAGGCAATGTCTTTGTACCTGATACTTTTACTTGTCACTAATACTACAACCTCTATATTCTTCATTGCTAACTCTTCATTGCTGCTAGTGGTCAAAGTCAGTCGAAAATGCCAGTGGGAATCTGATGGTATTAAACCTGTTGTTGTGGCCGAAGGCTAGCGCTGCTGTTCTAGTGTGAATGAGAGTAATAAATTCAAGAGCTGGTCCATTTTTGCTTTTAACCGTTAAATTTATTCTCTTCCGTTCAGTTATACCTTTTCCACACATGCCATGCACATACACACACTTTCTTCACAAAGCTTTTAAACCTATTTTCTGGCGCTATTAGGCAGAAATAATTGAGTTTTTAAACTCTGGTCCATCACAGATGTACTTCTTAAGAATTTACAACTGCAAAATTTAAGGTAAAAGCTAATGACACTAATTAGCAATTGGCAAAGGTTGCTGTAAATGAGAGACGTACTTTATAGCCCCCCTTACACCTCACCTCTATTAATGCTCAGTCCATTATTTTCTCTATTGCTTATTATTTCTATTAATTTAAGTCTATTCTTTTAACAGTGGAAAAAATATCTATCTATCTATCTATCTATCTATCTATCTATCTATCTATCTATCTATCTATCTATCTATCTATCTATCTATCTATCTATCTATCTATC
>JAHKKF010524306.1:0-13977 GCA_019740295.1 Labeo calbasu | reverse complement strand
AAACTTTTCAAACTTTTTAAACTTTTTAAACTTTTCAAACTTCTTAAACGGTTTACAATTTTCAAACTTTTTAAAACTTTCTGGTCCGGCTTTCTCAAGCCAACTTAAAGTTTGTCTTGACAAACTTTTTTATCTAGTTTTATATGTGGCACAGTACGTAGTGTTTAATTGTGTTTGTCTTGTTGTTTGTTCAGGGAGGCACACCTTCACCACAACTTACACTGAAATAAATGGACAGACGATTGCAGGAATTCCAAAGATTTTTTCTGCAACTGTATTGGATGGGCGACAGATTGATTATAATGACAGTGAGATCAAGAAGCTGATTCCCAAACAGGACTGGATGAAGGTGTTTGCATCTGGAGACAAATGGAAAGAATATATGGAGATCAGAGAACGAGTACAGCAGACCAACACAATCAACATTACTATTGTAATGGAGCAATTAAATCACTTGCATGGTGAGTTAAAGTACTTTACATTAAGTTTTTAAATGTAAAAGAATTATCTTATATGTTAAAAAAAAAAAAAAAAAAAGAGCAGATCTCCTTTTCTTCTTCAGGTGTTCATATGTATCAGAGGATGTATGGATGTGATTGGTATGATTGGGATACAGACTCATATGGGTTTGATCAGTACGGTTATGATGGAGAGGATTTTATCTCAATGGATGTGAAGGAACTCAGATACACCGCATCTGTACAGCAGGGATCAATAACAACCAACACGTGGAATAATGACAGAGCCCAGCTTGAATTTCTACTACAATACTACAGACATGATTGTGTTTACTGGATAAATTATTTCTTGACATTATGGAAAGCAGATGTAGAGATAAGAGGTAGTGTGTCTTCAAGAAATTCACTTTGTTTAACAAGTAGATCAAGTTTTATTTGTGCTTCTCTTTTTTATGGATTGCTTCATTAAAACAGAATGTATGTAGATGCATAAATTTTACCAATCTCTTCTGAAGTATTAAGTATTTTAATCACATTTATTACATCTTTTGTTAGCTCCAGAAGTGTCTCTGTTACAGAAGGATTCCTCCTCTCCAGTGGCGTGTCATGGCACAGGTTTTTACCCATCAGGAGTGACTATTACCTGGTTAGAAAATGACAGGATCACGATGAGGATGTGGAAGTTGGGGAGCTACTACCAAATGTGGATGGGACCTTCCAGAGGACATCCACCCTCACTATTCCACCAGATGACTGGAAGAAGAACCAGTATGTTTGTAAGGTGGAGCACCAGGCAAAGAGCATCCAGAAGTTTCTGACTGAATATGAGATCATTAGTAACTACAGTAAGTTGTTAAAGGGATAGTTCACAAAAATGAACATTTACTGCTCACTTACTCACCCTCATGAAAACAGTAAAGAAGAGTTTTAGTTGAAAACGTCATGCTTGGTGATTCATAAAATGGCTGCTTTTGTTTTGTTTTTTTTCTTACTGCTGTTTTAGTTTTTAATTTCCCATGCTTCAAAGTAAACTTATTTCAGTTTGCTGACTAGGCAACATTTATTTTTGTTTATTTCAACTTTTCAACAATTATTTATATTGATTATTAATTTTGCTTCTTCTTCTCCTTCCGTTTCTTCCACTTCTTCCACTGTTGAGTCTATGGCATCCCATCGAACCGCTTGCGGGAAAGTTGTGAAATTTGGCACACAGATAGAGAACAGTCTCAACATTAACTATAGTAAGTTTGGAGTCTCTAACTCAAACTTTCTAGCACCACCACTTGTCCAAAATTGTACTCAATTTTATACTAATAACTTTTGAACAGTAAGGTCTAGAAGGAAAATTCTTGTTTCTTCTTCTTGCTAATTCAAATAAACTTCAAAATGTAAAAAAACTCAAGGTTTATTTTTTTTCACTAGTTTTTTTTTATAGTTTATGAAACCTACTTTTTTAAACTCTTCCTAGATGGCTTGTCTGGTTTTCATCAAATTTGGCTTAGATCATCTTCAGACCATGATGGAAAAGTGGAAAGAAAGTGGATTGGTCAAACTGTTGTAAAATAACACGCGAACGAATTTGACGAAAGAGCATGCAAAAATGGATGTGAGGCTACATCTCTGCAATGGTTTGGTGTATTGACACCACACTTGGTGCGTGTTATAACAACCATGACCTGAGGTTACCTGCACAGTCTTAGCACGGTGCCACCTAGTTGTCAGGAGATATGAAAATTTTGATTATAGTAATACAACAAATCTGAATGGTTTGTACAAAAATCGCAAGACTGGTCTCTTCAGATTCGGAGGAGCATGCCAAGTCGAACCATACCTACATACATGAACGCACTGGCGTATTGTTAAGAAACTCTGTATGTATGTATGGCACCATGCTCTGATAGTACTTAAGAAGTTTAGGGGCAGTGCCACTTTGTGGCCAAAATTTACCTTATTGTAATGAAAGTGATCTCAATATATTCCTTGGGTCATTCATACATAGATACAACATAGATACCAATTTTGCCATAGGCAGCCGAACTTCCTGTCCGCCATTTTTATTCATGTTGAAAACCTATTTTTTTTCTAACTTCTCCTAGATCATTGGTTTAATTTTCACCAAATTTGGCTCAGATCATCTTCAGACCATGCTGACAAAAAGTTGTGTATTTAGTGTTGATATATGAAATTATGTTATAGTTTAACACATCAACGAATTTGCCAGAAAGATGCCAAACAGCGTCTATATCTCTGCAAAATGTTGACATATGGACACCAAACTTTGTATGTGCCATTGTCACCTCACACTGACCCACCACATCAATTTGGTAACAGCGCCACCTATTAGTCAAGAGTGATAAACCATTAATTAACCATTAATAATGAAATTTCCAAAAATGCTAATAACGTTTGATTGCATTAGCCTATTGTAATGAAACTGGTCTCTAAACATTCTTTGGATCATGCCGACAACATAGATACCAGTTATGCCATAGTCGGCTGAACATCCTGTCCGCAATTTTGATTTATGTTGAAAACATACTTTTTCAAACTCTTCATCAACCGTTGGTCCAATTTTCACCGAAATTGAATCAGATCATCTTTAGACTGTGCTGACAAAACGTTATGGATTTTGTGTCAATAGACAACACTGTTTTTGTATAGTAATGCAACATTTGAGGCATGATGCCAGACGTCATCTGAGGCTGTATCTCTGCAAAGCTTTAACATATCGACACCAAACTTTGTGTGTGGCATTGTCACCTTACACACAACACACTACATCGATTTGATAACAGTGTCACCTGTTGGTCAAATGTGATAAACCATTAAATCATATTACTAGTAGTTAATGTCTTCAATTACTCATTGCTGCAGGTGGTCTGATGCTATAATGCTTGGCCCCTTAATAGCTGCTTGCTGCTATATTTATTATTATTATTAGAGAGAAGAGATAGCTTGTCTTCGAGAAATTCACTTTGTTCCACAAGTCGATCATGTTTTATTATAATTATTATTATGTGACATTTGTGCTTCTCATTCTCATGAATTGTTTCATTAAAACAAAATGTATATGAATTTATTTAACTGACCTGATTTAAAGTATTAAGTATTGTAATTGTGTTTGTCTCTGTTTTTTTTTTTAGGCCCTGAAGTGTCTCTGTTACAGAAGTATTCCTCCTCTCCAGTGTCGTGTCATGTCAAAGGTTTTTACCCATCAGCAATGACTATTACCTGGTTAAGAAATGGAGAGGAACACCATGAAAATGTGTATCTTGGAGATCTACTGCCAAATGAGCACTGGACCTTTCAGAGGACATCTATTCTCTGTGTTGATCCAGACGACTCGAAGAAGAACCAGTATGTTTGTGTGGTGAAGCACAAGGGAAAGACCATCCGGAAAATTCTGACTGAGGACGAGATCAAAAGTAAGTTGATAAAGGGAAAGTTCACGCAGAAATGAACATTACTCACTTTCAGGCCACCCAAGATGCAGGTGACTTTTTTCTTCAGTGGAATAGTAAAAGAGATTTTTAGCTGAAAATGTGCTCCTTTGTCAATGACTGATGATAAATTGAGGTCTTATGAAGTGAAACAATCAGTCTGTGCAAGAAACTGAACATTATTTACAACTTTACTGTAAAACAAACAGGGAAATCTGTTTGTCTGAGATTCATTTCATCCCATCATCAAGTAAATCCAAACTTAGCCTTAAGGTTTTTAGAAAGTCACTTAGAATGTAGTTTTATTTTTGAATAACTGAACCTGGCTCTCACTATGAATGCAGCCATAGAAGCTGGTATGACATTAAAAAGAAAGAAAGATTAACCTTCAGCTACTTATGTGTCTTGTTCTCAGTGCTACTTTAGTTTTATTAACATTTTGAATTAACATTTACATTTTTACAAATATTTTACATTATTTTCTTGTTGATTTTTATTTTCACATTAAGGTTGTATCCTATTTAAACCAATGTTTGGTGTTTAACTGTGTTTGTCTTTTTGTTTATTCAGAGTTACACACCTTCACCACACTGTACACTGAAATAAATGGACAGATGATTGCAGGAATCCCAGATATTTCTTCTGTAACTCTATTGGATGGACGACAGATTGATTATTATGACAGTGAGATAAACAAGCTGATTCCCAGGCAGGTTTACATCTACAGAAACGTGGGACGAATACACTGAGATCAGAGAACGAGTACAGCAGATCAACAAAATCAACATTACTGTTCTGATAGAGCAATTCAGTCACTCACATGGTGAGTTAAAATACTTTATACTACATTTTTTGATGTCAGCGAATTATCTTATACAATGAAAAAGTGGACGTCGAGTGCACTCATTCAGTCCCATAATGTATCCCAATAACAAGCAAACAACCGTTGTACACTCAACAGCTTAAGAATACCCATAATGCTAAATGAATTCCCACATCTCACCAGAAGATGGTGCATAATTTGTCGAGATTAAATGATAAATCACAATGCTTTATTATTATCATTATTAACATGACCAGTGGTTTTTCATTATTTGTGACCGCGGACCACAAAACCAGTCATAAGTGTCAATTTTTTTAAATTGAGATAAATATTGAGAAAATCGCTTTTAAAGTTGTACAAATGAAGTTCGTAGCAGTGCATACTACTAATCAAAAATTAAGTTTTGATATATTTACAGTAGGAAATTTACAAAATATTTTCATGAAACATGATCTTAATATCTTATGATTTTTGGCATAAAAGAAAAATCAATCATTTTGACCCATACAATGCATTTTTGGCTATTGCTACAAATATACCCATGCTACTCAAGACTGTTTTTGTGGTCCAGGGTCACATTTTATCTTAAAAATGTCACAATTCCAGCTTTGCGCCACCTAGTGGTGATTTTGTGTAAAAGTTTTACATGTGATTGGGTTGAATTTACCGCCAGATCGCTAGCAGACGTTTTAGTTGACTATCTATTCTACATCCTTTGTTTCTCCAGACAAGTGGAAAATGAACCAGTTTGTTTGTGTAGCAGAGCACAAGGGAAAGACTGTCCAGTAGAGTGAGAATGTGATTAAGAATAACGACAGTAAGTTGCTAATAGTGCAATAGTGTTTTTATGCTTATATTTTAGGTGAACGATCCCTTTATTGTACAAAGTAGTAATTAAAAAACGTCTTTGTTTGCTTGTTTTTAAACAGTGTAATTCAAAATATCCCCTTTTAATTGTTATGACAATTACTTCGCAGAAACCAAAGTGTGAGCAGACAATCTGTTAAAAAAAGCCTACCTGGAATCTTCAGGATGTGGGAGAACAGATGATATCTAGAATGCATGTGTGGCCAAAACATGTTTGGTTTTTAAGAAAATGTTCTGTAATTTTTAATTGTACTTTTAAATTTGTAAGAGCTTTTATTATAATTCATAAAAGAGCTTTTGATTTAAAATGTAAAATTGAAAATTCAGTGTAGTTCTTGCAGTTTTCTTAGTTTTTTAATTAAAATGGTTTTACAAAACCATATCAAGCTGATAAAGCTGTATCTTCTGATTAAAAAATAAATAAACAAATAAAAAAATCAAATAAATTACCAGTCCTGAGTTTTGTTCATGCAGTGGAATTAATAAATATTATAGCTGTCATGCTGATTGGTGAATTTCTGCTGCATTTGTCTTTTACCTAGAAGCCTTTGAAACATCAAACCCGGATGTGATGGTGAGTAAATGATTAAGTTTTCATTTTGGGTGCACTGTTCCTTTAAATACTACACACCACTAGACTGCATTTAGAACTTTTATTGGTCATCATTCTACTTTTGTTCGTTGCTTGACACTAACATTGTGTGTAGCAATAATATTTAGTTATTTATTTTGCTTGGGAAATCCCCAGTGACTCAACTTACCTTGGTGTACTAACTCGTTTTTCCCCCTTTTAAGATCTGTTGTCTTTTTATAGGTCTCTCTCCATTCCTTCAGCCTCTCTCAGAAAATGAAACTCCTGTGTTTCAGATGATAAACCACTAAATCGCGTGATTTTCCGCCTCACGGGGCCAGCGTGTCCGCCGCTGAAATATTGTTCTTGCTAATGAAAATGAAGAGACACTCGACACGTGATGCGCTTTTTGGCGCGCGCGCCACCGTGGAGCTTCGGGATGAATATAAACAGGTTTCACCGTGTGTTTTGGCTCACCTCCTCTGCCCTCTTGTTTGAAACAGCGAGGGTCTCTCTCTCTTTCTCTTCCCAGCAGGTTTATTCTCGTTCTTGGGGGCCCGAGCGCTTGCAGCGCGATTCCAGCGACCATTAGCTCGACGAGAGGTAGTGAAGATGAGCGCGCTGGCGGGTAAACACACACACGCGCGCGTGCGCTCCCGCTCCCTACTGCTCGCCGCGGGTTCCATCCGAGACTCGCTAAAGATTTCCAAGCCCAAATTACATCTTCAGTTTCTCTCATCCAGCGGCCTGCAAACAATCCTGCGGCTCCAGGAGCTTAACAATGTCATCTCTGACCTCTGGAGAACAACCACTTACACTCGCGTGCCTGTGCTTCCTCAGCACAACAGTTTAGCTGCTCACTTCTGTCCTGTTATGCATTTTGGTAGACATTTTAGATAGAAACTAGGGATTTTGTTCTGCTTATTTGAACTCTGGTTGCCAGAGTGCAATGTTGTGGTTCTAAGGTATTGTTATAGGTTGTTGCTAGGGTCCTTAGTATAGTTGTAATAAATATTTTTTTACCCACCTAATTAACATGCGGTTGCCAGGGTATTGCTAGGTTTTATGTGTGATTATATAGGTGGTTGCTAGAATGCTGTGTAATTGCTACTTTGTGGGGTTGTAGGGTGTTCTTAGTTGTCAGGGCATTGCTATACAGTTGTTAGGGTGGTAAAAGTGGTTGCTATGGCATTACTGGGGTTTGTGGGTGGTTAAATTGGTTGTTGCTAGGGTCTTCTATGTTGTTAGGGGTTGCTATGCAGTTGGCAATGTTATAGTGGTTGCTAGGATGTTGCTATGTAATTGTTATGTTGTGGCTAGAACGCTGCTAGAGTGTTCTCAGTTGTCGGCGTTGCTATGCAGTTGTTAGGGTAGTACTAGATGGTTTCTAAGGTGTTATGGTTTGTTGTCAAGGACTAGTTATGCAGTTTGGGTTTTATGGGTGGCTACTTAGGTGGTTGCTAGGGTGCTATGTAATTGCTACATTGTGGCTAGGTTGTATCTAGGGGGTTCTTAGTTGTCAGGGCATCACTATACAGTTGTTAGGGTGATAAAGGTGGTTACTAGGGTATTATTATGTTTTATGGTTTGTTGTCGAAGAATTTGATGTTTGGGTTTTATGGGTAGTTACATTGGCAGAGTGTTATATTGGTTGCTAGATAATTATTAGGTGGTTGTTATGGGGTTAAAAGTGGTTACTGTTACTAGGTGGTTTTCCAGGTGTTGTGTTGTTGCCAAGGAATATCTAGAATGTGATTGCTATGTTGTGGCTAGGACGTTGCTAGGGTGTTATCAAATCATTGCTGTGTAGTTGCTAGGGTGTTAAAAGTGGTTGTTATGGTATTACTAGCTGCTTTCCTATGTGTTCTGGTTCGTTGTCAAGGAATAGCTATGCAGTTTGGGTATATGAGTGGTTACACAGGTGGTTGCTAGAATGCTATGTAATTGCTAGATTGTGGCTAGGATGTATCTAGGGATTTCTTAGTTGTCAGGGCATTGCTATGCAGTTATTAGGATGTAAAAGTGATTGCTAGGTGGTTTCTAAGATGTTATGGTTTGTTGCCAAGGAATAGTTATGCACTTTTGGTTTTATGGGTGATTACATAGGTGGTTGCTGTGGCCTTCTGTATAGAAAGGTGTTGCTATGCAATTGGCAGAGTGTTATAATAGATGCTAGGGTTTTGCAAAACTATATAATTGCGACTTTGTGGCTAGAACTTTGCTGGGGTGTTAAAAGTGGTTGCTAGGGTATTACTAGGTAGTTTCTAAAGCGTTATGATTTGATGCCGAGGATTTTCAAGCATGTTGCAGTTCAGGTTTTATGGGTAGTTAAATAAGTGGTTGTTAGGGTCTTTAGTATTGTTAGGGGTTGCTATGTATCAGTAAGTGTTGCTATGTAGTTGGCACAGTGTTACCGTGATTGCTAGGATGTTGCTAGGACATTTGCCACAATGATATTCTAAATTGCATTGCTATGGCATTAAAACTGGTTGCTAGGGTATTACTGAGTTGTTTCTAAAGTTTTCTGGATAGTTACCAAAGAGTAGCTCTGCAGTAAGATTATGGGTGATTACTGGGCAGCTGCTAGATTGTTACTATGTGATTGCTACAGTGTTTGGTATGATAGGTAGTGTGTTGCTAAGATTTCTGGATTGTTGTCAGGGCATTGCTATGCAGTTGCTAAGGTGTTAGTGGAGGTTGCTAGGTTGTTACTTTAAGGATGTTCTGCATTTAACACCCGTAAAAGTATAAGTAGGTGGTATATAAGGTGACCTGGGCTGTTTCCAAGGGTTTATTTGGTGGTTGCTAGGCAGGGCTAGAGTGGTTTTGACATTGTGGCTAGAACATTGCTAGAGTGCTTTTGGTTGTCAAGGCACTGCTATGAAGTTGCTAGGGCATTTCTAGAGTGTTCTGTATTGGTGTAATGGTGCTTTTTGCTATGAAGTTGCTAGGGTGTTATGGGTGGTTGCTAAGGTATTATGACTGTAGGTGTTTTGGGCTGTTGTTAAGTAACTGTTATGCAATTAGTAGGGTTTTATAGGTGGCTAAACATTTCTACAGGGCTCTGTAGAGTTACTAAGGCATTGCTAGGCAGTCTGTAAGATAGTGTGGGTGGTTGCTAGGGTGTTACTATGTGGTTGCTAGGTGTTTGTAAGAAGTTAGAGGTTCATAGGTGGTTGCTAGGCAGTTGCTGGGGTGTTTGCTAGGATGTTGCTGTGTGGTTGTTGTGTGCCTAGGGCATTTCTAGGGTGTTCTGTATTGGTGTAATGGTGCTTTTTGCTATGAAGTTGCTAGGGTGGTATGGATGGTTGCTAAGGTATTATGACTGTAGATGTTTTTGCCGTTGTTGAGTAAATGTTATGCAATTAGTAGGGTGGCTAGACATTTCTACAGTGCTCTGCAGAGTTAAGGTATTGATAGGCAGTTGGTAAGATGTGGGCGGTAACTCTATAATATGTTACTATGTGGTTGCTAGGCGTTTGTAAGAAGTTAAAGGTTCATGGGTGGTTGCTAGGCAGTTGCTGGGGTTTCTAGGATGTTGCTGAGTGATTATGTTGTTAGGCATTTTTAAGGTGTTCTGTATTGGTGTAATGGTGCTTTTTGCTATGAAGTTGCTAGGGTGTTGTGGGTGGTTGCTAGGGTATTACAGCTGTAGATCTTTTGGGCTGTTTTTGAGTAATTGTTATGTGGTTGCTAGGCTTTACAGGTGGCTAGACATTTCTACAGTGCTTTATAGAGTTACTAAGGCATTGCTAGGCAATTGGAAAGATGTGGCTGGTTGCTAGGGTGTTACTATGTGGTTGCTAGGTGTTTGTAAGAAGTTAGAGGTTTATGGTTGGTTGCTAGGCAATTTCTGGGGTGTTTGCTACATGATTATGTTGCTAGGGCATTTCTAGAGTGTTCTATATTGGTGTAATGGAGCATTTTGCTATGAAGTTGCTAGGGTGTTATGGGTGGTTGCTAGGGTATTACGACTATAGGTGTTTTGGGCTGTTGTTGAGTAATTGTTATGTGGTTAGTAGGGTTTTATAGGTGGCTAGACATTTCTACAGTGTTCTGTAGAGTTACTAAGGCATTGCTAGGCAATTGGAAAGATGTGGGCGGTTGCTAGGGTGTTACTATGTGGTTGCTAGGTGTTTGTAAGAAGTTAGAGGTTCATGGGTGGTTGCTAGGTGGTTTCTGAGGTGTTTGCTAGGATGTTGCTATGTGATTGTGTTGCTAGTGCATTTCTAGGGTGTTCCATATTGGTGTAATGGTGCTTTTTGCTATGAAGTTGCTGGGGTATTACGACTGTAGGTGTTTTGGGCTGTTGTTGAGTAATTGTTATGCGGTTAGTAGGGATTTATAGGTGGCTAGACATTTCTACAGTGCTTTATAGAGTTACTAAGGCGTTGCTAGGCAGATGTTGTCTGAGGTTGCTAGGATGCTACTATGTGGTATCTAGGTGTTTGTATGAAGTTAGAGGTTCATGGGTGGTTGCTAGACGGTTGCTGGGGTGTTTGCTAGGATGTTGCTATGTGATTATGTACTAGGGCATTTCTAGGGTGTTCTGTATTGGTGTAATGGAGCATTTTGCTATGAAGTTGCTAGGGTGTTATGGGTGGTTGTTAGGGTATTACAACTGAAGGTGTTTTGGGCTGTTGTTGAGTAATTGTTATGCAATTAGTGGGGTTTTATAGGTAGCTTAACATTTCAACAGTTCTCTCTAGTTACTAAGGCATTGCTAGGCAGCAGGTAAGATGTTGTAAGCGCTTGCTAGGGTGTTACTATGTGGTTGCTAGGTGTTTGTAAGAAGTTAGAGGTTCATGGGTGGTTGCTAGGCAGTTGCTGGGGTGTTTGTGGTGGTTGCTAGGATGTTGCTATGTGATTGTGTTGCTAGGGCATTTCTAGGGTGTTCTGTATTGGTGTAACGGTGCTTTTTTGCTATTAAGTTGCTAGGGTGCTTGGGGTGGTTGCTAGGATGTTGCTATGTGACTATGTTGCTAGAGCATTTCTAGGGTGTTCTGTATTGGTGTAATGGTGCTTTTTGCTATGAAGTGGCTAGGGTGTTATGGGTGGTTGCTAAGGTATTATGACTGTAGGTGTTTTGGGCTGTTGTTGAGTAATTGTTATGCAATTAGTAGGGTTTTATAGGTGGCTAGACCTTTCTACAGTGCTTTGCAGAGTTACTAAGGCATTGCTAGGCAGTTGGTAAGATGTTGTGGGCAATTTCTAGGGTGTTACTATGTGGTTGCTAGGTGTTTTCCTCCTTCAATGTAAGTCTATTGGACTTTGTCAGATTTCTATTGTGCGGCAGGATAATTTGAGGCATTGTTCATTCGGTGGCTCAGATGGTGAGCTGAAGTCTAATAGACTAATTCATTTTGCACAAATTGAAGCTGAAATTGAGTCATTCTGAAACACCTCACAATGATCACAATATAAAATGACACAGATTCTGCTACGAGCTGAACTCAATCCGCTCTCGTGTCATCACACAGCCGTAATTTGATTGGGTGTGAAGTGTTTTTGACACATCCGGATTTAAGAGCTGTCGTGGTCGTTGATTGGCTGTCAGCACCTGTAGAGTTATAACAGGAAGAGGAAATCAGGACTCTTAATGAACAACCTGGTGATGGCCTCAAATTCATGTGTGAAAACGACACTGTGTGTGTTTCATTGGACTAGGCACATAAACTATATGGGTTTTAATGCTACTGTTTATAATTGTAGCCACGCTCACCTTTGTAATAAAATTACATTTGAATGATGTTTTAAAGCTACATTTTATGGTATTTTCACAATGTTTCAGGACTAACAGTGACTCTGAACAACTACCGAGTGTTGCGTAATAGACCAGAGAGAACGAGATGATGACGAAGGACCACAGGCTCCTCTACGGTGGGCGTATTTGATTAATTTGATTTATGATTTCAGTGACCAAACGGTCATTAAACGCATGTTCATTACCTAGGAGCCCGTGAACAGATTGCAAGGCCGTAAACCGCCGTCAAAAGCCATTTGCGAAGAGGACGAGAGATTAAACGTGAAGAAGAGCGGCAGAATTGTGCCAACGGCTGGTATATATAGATCTTCACCCCACAACATGTATTATGAATCCAGACAAATGGGCTTTTGCTGTCTCTGCTGTACAGATGAGTTCATAAACCCTTGTTCGGCTGTGAAACAATAGCCCTGTGTGTGTTTGCAAGCTTTAAACAGGGAAAGAAGATCGTGAGATGCTCTGGTGACGCCGAATGAACAGTTTGAGGTGAACTAGTCTTTCAAAAGAGGATTTTTGAATTTATTTTTCCTGCCAGCTTTCGGTTCCTCCATTTGTTATGATTTGGCAGCTTTCAGAAACAATTCCTTGTTGGTTTCAACGTAACTCCTGATGATTATGTTGTTTCAAATCCAAACATAATGTTCCAAACATTTTGTCGTTTTCGTTTTTGTAGTAAAATTATATTAGAATGATGATTTGAAATTTATTGATGACTTAAAGGTTCAGCAACTTTACCACATCGAACCTATAAGCATACATTTTTACTGTTTAATTTAAATGTATGAATTTTTACTTTAAATACAAATTAAATGTTCCAGAAACTTAAAATGGTAAATTAGTAAAATTTTAGTAAAATTACGGTAGAATGATGTTTTGAAATGCATTAATGACTATAATGCCTACCAATAATGTCACATCAAACACAGAAACAAATGCATTTTTAGTTTTTTTAAATGTTTAATTTAAATGTGCATATTGTTACTATAAATCAAAATGAAACATTACAGAAATGTTGCCATTTTTTTTTTTTTCGAGTTAAGTTAAAACCAACAAGGATTTGTTAAATGTTTATCAACTAATTTTTCACTGTTTGACTTTAAATATAAATAAAATGTTCCAGAAAGATTTTTGACTATAATGTCCAACTTTGCCATGTCAAACCATGTAAACAAATGCATTTTTGCTTGCTTTAATGTTTAATTCAAATATGCAGATTGTTACTTTAAAGCCAAATGAAACAGTCCCGAAACTGTATTTTTTATTTATTTATTTTTTGAATTATGTTTTGAAATGTATTTATGACATATTTAATAACTTAGCCACATCAAATCTATAAATATTAATTTTCAGTTTAATGTGACGTTGATTTAAATGTGCAGATTGTTATACAAATGAAACTTTTTTTTTTAATTTACAAATTACATTAGAATGATGATTTGAAATGTATTTATGATGTTTAACAACTTTACCATATCAATCATATAAACATTTTCATACAAAAATTTTCACTGTTTAATGTAATGTTTAATTTAAATGTGCAGATTTTTACTTTAAATACAATTTAATTTTTGTAGTAAAAGTAGAGTAGAAGGTTTTGAAATGTATTTATGACTTTACCATGTCAAGTGTATAAACAAATGCATTTTTGTTTACTTTAATGTTTAATTCAAATATGCAGATTGCTACTGTAAAGCCAAATGAAACTATCTCGAAACTTTATTTGTTGCTTTGTAGTAAAATTACATTAGAATAATGATTTGAAATGTATTTATGACTTAAATGTTTAACAACTTTACCACACCAAGCCTAATAACATACCTTTTCACTGTTTAATTGAAATGTGCAGATTGTTAAATACAACTGAAATGTTCCTGTTTGTTTGTTTTGTAGTAAAATTACATTAGAATGTTTTAAAATGTATTTACGACTTATCACATAACTTTATCACATCAAACCCATAGAAAAAGCATTTTATTTTTCTTAAATGCTCTTAAATTTCTTAAATTTAAATGTGCAGATTTTTATTATCAATCCAAATGAAACCAAAACGTTTT
>JAHKKF010524305.1:0-31054 GCA_019740295.1 Labeo calbasu | reverse complement strand
CTTTTTCAAAGTCTTGATTTTGTTTTGGGGGTGTACTAGAACATGCTCTCATGCTTGGTGGTTCGAAAAACGCATTATTTTTCACATAATTTACATTACTACAATACATTTCTCCCAGCCCGGCACAAATAGCTTGATTAGTTCCGGGTTTAATGAAGGCCCGCCTTCCGAAAAAAGGAAAATGTGTTATGATTGGTTAGCTATCCCAGTGCGTTGCGATTGGCGAACAGTTTAGACGGTGATTCAGTACTGCCACGCCCCTTGTCAAAGCAGTTAGTGCAAACTAGATTAATAGTGAATCTTACGTTTTAAATATGGATATTTAAAACGCATCGATTCGCTACAGGAGACCCCCGGGAGCTGTGTGAGGCACTCTAGTCAATGCTTGTGCTTATACCTGCCACGCTGCGGCTCGTTGAAGCGGTTCTCCGCGCTACATCGCTAAAGTTAGGCTAATCCCCCACCTCGTCCTTACACCCCCTTTGACTTAAATGCCTTCACATCAGCCGAGATCATGGCCAATCCTTACAAGCAGCTGGTTAATCACTGGTAAATATTGACTTTAACCAGACTCATGACTCTATCCTACTGTCATTCAACAGACAGGTCTGAAACCATAGACAAGCCAGCATACATCCCACTGAGAACAGATGAACAGTCTTAAACAACAACATCTGGGTCTTTATCACTCAAAGAGAGAGCGAGAGAGAGCTGGAAGTGTTTGACAACACTGCACTTCTTCAATTACCCCACAATTCTAATTACATGCTGTACACCAAATTGCCATCTAAAAGCTTGTTTCCTGCCCTGCATGCAGCAGAGGGGGAAACTCCAGGGCGTAGCTGCTCCAACACTCATCCCATAATCCCATGGAGATGGAATTCTGGAACACTGACACGTCAGAAACGCAGATTGTGAGCAGGATGTGAGGAGACCCCAGGTGGGCGTCAGGGCCAGTTTCAGGTTGTGTTGTATTTGGAGTCTAAAGAGCTGAAGGTGGAGGTAGACATAAGTCCTCAGGCCAAGCTGAATGAATGGGATTACAGGAAACTTCCCACCCATTAGGCCACGCTCACACACACACTCACACACATTCCAAAGGAGGGGGAAAACCCCAGGACCATGGGAGAATGGGAAGCACATTTGTTTTGAATGCTCATTTCTTCAAGCCCTGCTCTCTCAGTCTGTTCTGCCATGTGAAATCCATCACTGATGCATTTCAGCGCACAGCTGCCAGCGCCTGGCATGAAGCGGCCCGCGTGAAACCGTATACCGCTAGACACATGAGTGCATATAATCCACATAGCGCTGCATGCTGGGTCAACAGCCCTCTATTTTTGACCCAGTTTTCATTAACGTTACACTGAAGCTTTTTCCACATGTCACAAACCACAAAAAGACATGGAATCTGTGTTGCAAAGGGATCGTTTACACAAAACTGACAATTCAGGCATTTATTTGGCTCATTCCAACTTTTTATCTCACACCTCTGACTTTTTTTCTCCCAACTGTAAGTTGACATCTCACAATTCTGACTTTCTCAAAACTGTGTCATATAAACTCACAACTGCATGAAATAAAGTCAGGATTGCACGATATAAACTCGCGATTCTCACTTTTTTCGCAATTGTGGGTTTACATCTCGCAATTCTGACTTTTCTCAGAACTATGTGTTATAAACTCAAAACTGCATGAAATAAAGTCAGAATTGCAAGATATGAACTTGTAATTCTGACTTTTATTCACAATTGCGGATTTATATCTTGCAATTCTGACTTTTCTCAGAACTGTGTGATATAAACTTGCAAATGCATGAAATAAAGTCAGAATTGCAAACATGGTACAGTTGCGCTTCGGGTGTCCCGAGATCGAGTCCCGCCTCGTGGACCTTTCCTGATCCCACCCCGCTCACATCCGGTCTCATCTCCACTGTCCTTTCAAAGAAAAAGGGAAATATGGCCAAAAAAAAGGAATTTGCAAGACATAAACTCGTAATTCTGACTTTTTTCAGAATTGTGTGATATAAACTTGCAATTGCATGAAATAACGTCAGGATTGCAAGATATAAACTCGTAATTCTGACTATTTTTTCACAATTGCAGGTTTATATCTTGCATTCTGACATAAATTAACACAAAATTCACAATTGCATGAAATAAAGTCAATTGCAAAATATAAATCGTAATTCAGATTGTTTTTGCAATTGCAGGTTTATATTTTGCAATTCTGACTTTTCTCAAAATTGTGAGATATAAACTCACAATTGCGAGTTATAAAGTCAAATTCTGAGAAAAAATAAGACTGTTCTCTTACTTTTAAGTTTATATCATGCAATTCTGAAAAAAAATTTAGAACTGTAAGATAAAAGGTCACAATTACTGGAAACAAGCTTTCATACTTTCCTGTTTTTGTGGAACATCAAAGAAGAAAGTAAGCAAATTATTCATGCCGTTCCTTTATATGCAATAAATGAAAACTGTCCAGCTATTACATTTTATCATGTGTACCACAAAAGAAGTCATACTGGTTTGAGTGAGTAAAATGATGACTAGTTTGTTTTTTGGGTGAACTACTCCTTTTAAACCTCTGTAAAAAGTTCAATACACTCCAAATAACGCTAGGTTAAATACAACCCAGCGCTGGGTGAAATATGGACAAACCGTGACAATGACTATGGCTGGCTTAAAATTAATCAAAATAGGTTGTAAATTAAAAATCAGACACATAATTACTAGAGGTATTAGCAATGATCAAAAGGTGGACATTTATTAATTAATAGGCAGTTTAAAAAATGTTTATTATTTAATTATTATTAATTCAACTTAATAAATCTTCATTTATTAAACATATTAATAAATGTTCATTTCCAACCTAATTTAGGTTCATTTTAAGCAAGAAATGTAGTATTTTTAAAACAATATTGAGTTAAATAAAACTACCCAGAAAGTTGGGTTAAATATTTAACCGCTGAGTCAAAACAAGTCAGTCACTGGGTTTGTCCATATTTCACCCAGCGCTGGGTTGTTTTTAACCCAGCATTTTTAGAGTGTAAAGAAAAGGTCTAATAGATATTGCATAAAGGCAAAAGTGAAAAATTAGCTTTTATTTAAGGAAAAAAAAAAAATTAAAAAGAGTAATTCAATGGCCAGCAGTGGGATAAATGAGACAGAATTTACTCACCGACGACCATGAGAGTGAACTCGAAGCCCCTCTTCACAGACTTTCTGTACACTTGGTTGGGGAGATTTGCGAATCCCACGTACCCCTCAAGGTTCTTCTGTTGCTGTAGACCAAAATCAAACACAGGCAATGGCTTTAGCAGGCAAGACTGACAAAACACTACAAATGAGAAAAACGTAGGCGGCCATCCATCATGACTGCACATGGTTACTGTTGACATCTTCATGAATCTTCACAAACAGAAACATTCGATTTAACACTCAAAAAATGGCACAGAAACTTGGCTTTTTTTTTTTTTGCATGGGCTTTTTCAAGACAAATAATCATTTAAGGACTATATGTTCACATTTTCCCAAAAACAAAACAAGTTTACCTCGATGTGTCAATGACAATCAGAATTCTAGAATGGACTCAGGTCCCTTTAGCAACATAAAGACCTTTTCACACCAAGACAAATGTTTATTGCACCAAATATTTATATTTTAATTTAAAGGGACAGTTCACCCAAAAATGAAAATTACTCACCCTCAAGCCATCCTAGGTGTATATGACTTCCTTCTTTCAGACGAATACAATTGGAGTTAGATTTAAAAATATCCTGGCTCTTCCAAACTTTATAATGGCAGTGAATGGGTGTTGAGATTTCGAAGCCCAATAAAGTGCATCTATCCATCATAAAAAGTGCTCCACACAGCTCTGGTGGGTTAATTAAGGCCTCCTGAAGTGAACTGATGCATTTGTGTAAAAAAAGAGTCATATTTACAACTAGCCTTTGCTAACCGTCGTACACACGTTCATAAAAGAGAGTGGCGTTCCAGTGAATGACATAAGATGTAGGCGTTTTGTACTAAGTTTTGTTTATAGCAAACGAAAACCAGTCTCCTCTTGGCTTATATGGAAATCTTCTCACATTTTCCTTTACAAATCCTTGTTTTGTACTTCTGATTCGTGACTACTGTTTTGTTTTGCTTTGCTCTCTACTCTGTGCTTCTGCGTTTATCACCACGTTCGCTTGCGTCCTACATTACCCACTAGAGCCAGAGATTAAGATAAGATAGAGATTATGGGTTATAAAGTTTTAAATATGGATAATTTTCTTACACAATTGCATCAATTCACTTCAGAAGAGCCGTGTGGAGCACTTTTATGATGGATGGATTGCTTCAAAATCGAAACACCCATTCACTGCCATTATAAAGCTTGGAAGAGCCCGGAATTTTTTTTTTAAATATAACTCAGATTGTATTCATGTGAAAGAACAAAGTCATATACACCTAGGATGGTTTGAGAGCAAGTAAATCATGAGGTAATTTTCATTTTTGGTGAACTATCCCTTTTTTTCAAACAGCTATTCATGTAGATGTTAAGACTGACACAAACATTAAAATTCTGTGAAAATGCTAATACTTTTTTACGGAGGTGCTCAAACACTTTTCTATGGCACTTAGAAAAAAAACTAGCAAACCAATAGGACTGGCACTTTTGGTCACATGCCCAAAACTGCTGTTGCTGTTATATAAAACTACAACTTGGTGGCATTTTGCTAAGTGATAGTGAACAGGAGAGGAAGAATGCTGTGAATGCAAAAGAAGTGCCGCTCCTAAATCTGTAAACTTGTATTCAGTTTTATACAGTATGAGTGAATTGTTCTCTGACGCAAATTTGCACACTGCTGTTCTTCTGCACCAATGCATTTCTGTTTTCCATAAGCACCACCAATTAGCATATTGAATCTGTACACAAATCGCTTGCATAAATCAGACCAAATGTCGCCAAAGTTATATTTTGGGTTTTTTTTTTTTATGCCTTTACTTAGACAGGACACTGAAGAACAGATGGGAAAGTATTGGGCAGAGAGAGAATGGAGTGGGATCGGCACAGGACCGCGAGACGGGATTCGAACTCGGGTACATCGGTCGCCAACAATTTCACAATTTTTTGTGCTAAAAATTTAAACTGGTGTGACCAGGCCTATGGGTTTTCCTTCATAAATTTCATTGGCCATCAGGCAGAAAATGTTTACATTATTTAACATGGTACCACACAAACTACACAATCTGAGGTATTAGTCATGTTTGTAGCATAAATAATGTGGGACACACAGTGTGGAACACTAAAGTTTAATACTCAGAATTAGTGATTTGAACAAACCACTGATCTTAACTATGAGTGTAATAGCCTTAAAGGAACACTCCACTTTTTTTGAAAATAGGCTCATTTTCCAACTCCCCTAGAGTTAAACAGTTGAGTTTTACCATTTTCGAATCCATTCAGCCGATCTCTGGGTCTGGCGGTAGCACTTTTAGCATAGGTTAGCATAGATCATTGAATCCGATTAGACCGTTAGCATCTCGCTCAAAAAATGACCAAAGAGTTTCAATATTTAAAACTCGACTCTTCTGTAGTTACACTGTGTACAAAGATGGACGGAAAATTAAAAGTTGTGATTTTCGCAACTGAAAATCGCAACTTTTCATTTTCCGTCAGTCTTAGTTCACAATGTAACTACAGAAGAGTCAAGTTGTAAATACAAAAAATATCATCATTATATATGGTCATTTTTGAGCAAGATGGTATCGGTCTAATCAGATTGAATGATCTATGCTAACCTATGCTAAAAGTGCTACCGCCAGACCCGGAGATTGGCTGAATGGATTAGAAAACGGTAAAACTCAACTGTTTAACTCTAGGGGAGTTGGACAATGAGCCTATTTTCAAAAAAAGTGGAGTGTTCCTTTGAAAAAACACCAATTATACAGTAACATCTAATACTAGACACTGAGGTAATTAGCCGTACAGGCTCCAGCTTTTACAGATCTTTTAGGGAGCTGAACAATATATCCACTTGTGGTCTGGGGAGGTGTTTGAAATGACTGTTTGCATACTTACTGCTACTTTGGAGAGCATTCAGATCATGTTGTTCCACAGATGAGATGATAAGATTCCACCAGGTAGCGAGACAGGCATCCACATACACAAAATAGAACACAAAGAGACAGAATGAGAAAAAGAAAGATAACTGCTGAAGTACATTAAGAGGTTTTCATCTGTGTCTGCCGGTCTGTGATGCACCAAGAGCTTCAACAAAACCATTGACTCTGGCTGCACAACATCAGCTGTCTTGGCCTTGTTTACACCTGGTATGAACATCCATCTCAGGTGAACATGTGATGAATCAAACCACATTCATATGTGACCCTGGACCACAAAACCAGTCAAAAGTCGCACGGGTATATTTGCAGCAATAGCCAACAATACATTATATGGGTCAAAAAGATCAATTTTCTTTTATGCCAAAAATCATTAGGATATTAAGTACAGATCATGTTCCATGAAAATACTTTGTAAATTTCCTCCTATAAATATATCAAAACTTAAGTTTTAATTAGTAATATGCATTGCTAAGAACTTCATTTGGACAACTTTAAAGGCGATTTTTGATTTTTTTGCACCCTCAGATTCCAGATTTTCAAATAGCTGCGTCTCGGCGAAACACTATCCTATCCTAACAAACCATACATCAATGGAAAGCGTCATTCAGATAAATCTCAATTTCAAAAAATTGACTGTTACGACTGGTTTTGCGGTTCAAGGTCACATATGGAGACTACTTTAGTTTAAGAAATGAACACATCTGAGGAAGTTTATGTAAATATCAGTCTATTTTAGTCCTAATAACCAAAAAATGTACAGCCTGTAGTGTTTTCCTAATGCTACACAGGCAAACCACTTCTCTAAACACACAGAATTACAGGAAGGCCAGAAATGGGGCTTTAGCGCTAGACTTCCACAGTGCTTAGGCTGCCAGTAAAACTGACTTAATTGAAGAAAAAAAAAATAAAAATCACCTCACTGAATGAACCAGACTTTCCCTGAATAGCATTTTCTTTTTGCTGAAACAGCAAATAATCAAATGCACTGATCTGTGATTGCAGCACATTAACAAACCCAACTCATTTGACTATCAAAACCTTCATGTTCTTCTGCTAACACCACAAAAGGAAACATCCCAGAGGAACACGTGCAGCTTGGCAGATGCAAATCTGTGGTGATGATTCAAAAAGCATGCAGCTCAGACGACTCATGCATTTTATTCAAGGTCTTTTGAAGTCACCAGCTTTGTGTGTGGAACAGACAAAATTATTCATATATATTAAAAAAAATCTTGTCAAGCAAATTTAAACAAAAAATCATTACATAACATAAGGATCAGCCACCCAAAAACTAGTTCATTGTCATTCTACAACTTTACTAATCTTTGCCATTATCCTTCAAACCACTTGGTTTTACCCTTTTGTCAGCAAGATGTTTTAATAACTTAAAATATAATAAAATGTAGGATCACCTTTTCTTTTATATATGTTATTAAGTAGAGCTGATAATAATTATTTTGTTTAATTTTTCCATAAATCTGTTACAATGAATGATGATGGAACATTGCAGCCATATTTTGACATTTTATTTGTACAAAAGGTATCCGAAACATTAAAACAGACACTTTACTTGCATTTTGTATGCTTTCTGTACACATAAAATCACTTTTATAAATTTAACTTGATGCAAACACCAAAATAGGATGTCCTGTCTTTGATTCAAACACAAACTGCAAGGAGCATACAAAATGTCTAATACAATTAGTAATCACTCAGTGGCAATCACGTTTACAAATTTGGTGCATTGTGATTATTTTCACAGCCAATGCTATTCAACATCAAGTGCATTTAAATGCACTTCAAATGATCATTTTCACTGGGAAAAAAAGCAAAATGCTTTAGTCCAGACTGATTTTACCAGTCTGATTTGTCACACCTTTGAATGCAGATGAATTATTACTGCATTCATTCTGCGTGTCTCAGAGATGTTGTCCTCTCTTCTTCTATTTTCACCACCCACACAATGAATAAGCAATGCTCTCTCTTGAAACTACAAATGAAAGTCTGTTACGAATATCCTGCACCACTTCCTGCTGATGTTATCGTTGGGTGTTCTTCTAGAGGGCAGGTGCGAGGTGTGAACACACGAGTACACGTAGAGGAAGTCTGATCTCACGGGGGGAAACTGAGGACGTAAATGTTCCTTCTTCCAGGCTAAAAGCCTGTCAAAGATGAGACACTCAGCATATCTGAAGGGGAACGTTTCAATGAGCATATACAGTAAATGCTCTGATGCAAATTTGGATGGTCTCAACAACACACCAGCAAAAACTACCTCCACAAATGAGGAACTAGCCGACGACCCAAAAAAGCACAAATGGATTTTCCTGCGCTGAAGCATTGACAGAAATAGTCCACAAGCAAAAATAAAAACATGGCAGGCTTTCACACATATGATATACATGACGACTGCATCTCAAGGTCACACTCTGGGTCAGTGACGTGGGTTATTATGGGATATACGAATGCCTTCATTCAGTATATGACCAAGACTTAATCAAGACGTGCCAAGTTTCACTGCACGTCAAGCATCTTACACATACTGCAAAATACTTCTTGTTCCTTTCAAAGAGTATATAAAGCTAACAGGTTTGAAACATCATGAGAGTGAGTAAATGATGACAGAACTTTCATTTTTGGGTCATCTATCCCTTTAAGGGATTTTTCAGATGACACTTTACCACAACCATTACCTTGCAGAGATCTAAAGGGAAGATGAGAGCAAGAGAGAGACTGCTGTCCTGAAACAATGACATGTTTTTGTATGTGGCTTAACTGCCGGAAGACATGTGGTAGCCTAAACCTAAAGCAGTAAGAAAGACAGGCAGAAAGGCGAAGCAATGAAAAGGAGAAAATGAGATACAGCGATATCCATTTTTTTTACATGACACATCTTCGACTAGTATTTCACAGGATGTGACAGACGCACAAGTGTCAAAAGGGTCTAAAAATTAACTGCAAATCACACGATTCATACAGATGGACAAAAAAAGTGATTATTTAGGAATAATCACCCTAAATTATGTATTGATGTGTAATAAAAAGAAAAACACAAGCTTCCCTCCTGATTACAACAGCAGAGCCGTTTTTAATAGTGCTGTGCAACGATTAATCACAATTAATTGTGATCACATCCAAAATAAACATTTTTGTTTACATAATACATGTGTGTGTACTGTGTATATTTATTATGTATATATAAATACACACACATGCATGGATATATTTAAGAAAAATATGTTGTTGCTTATATATTAAATATATTTATATATAACATTAATTACATCAATAAAAATATACACGTAAATATTTTCAAAATACATGCATGTGTTTGTATTTATATATACATAATAAATATACACAGTACACATATTATGTAAACAAAAACTTTTATTTTCGTTGCACAGCACTATTTATTTATTTATTTACAAATGATGTGTTTTCCATTTAAAATGTTGTGTGTTTAATGTTAATGGTTTAATTAAATTTTAATAATCAAACGATGTCTAATTAACTAAATTCTAAAATCTTTTATTTTATTTATTTGAGGTTTTAAAATAAAATTAGATGAAAATTTAACTATTCCTTTTTCGGCAAAGAGCTACACAGAACTGTACTGTTTAAATTAAAACGTTGACAAAAAAAAGTATGACATTTCTTTAATAAAAACTGTCTACATAACTTTTTGTTTTGTTATTTAATTTATTACTACTACTATTTTGAGAATTACACACTGCACTATAATAGTAATATATTTCTGTCATCATTTCTTCAAGTAAACCAAACTTTTATTTTGACGGGTTTTAGTGAAGACCTTGTGTATCTGATGATAGTTTTCTCAAATGAAATGGTGAAATGCTGGATGAAATTTATGTGGTCATGTCCTCATATAGTGACACGGCAGACGCACAAAACCACACACATCTTGCGTGCAGTACACCACGCTTTAAGATTCACACAAGTCCGTATTGCACTTTTGATTTATTTATCCAAAACTACACATTATACAGTAAATTCCATTTTTATGACTCGATTCTACGATTCCATCCGCATTTTCCGTATCATGAAAATCATATGGTGCTACTAGGATCTTGTCGACTCATCGCAATAGCATGTGAGCAAAGCAAGCCATCTCTGTCTGGTTTTCTCATCACACACTCAATGAAAGCAGTCAGACAATACGGCCCATAAAGGCTATTCTGACCACCCACAGTTCAGACGCATACTCTCTCTCAAAATTTCAGCTGTAAACTATTCACTTAACATCCTACTCAAGGCTGGAAAGTCACAATCACAATCCGCATCCAGGACCAAAATAGATTCACATCCACAAAAGAGGCAAATCCCAGCTGTTTTCATGTTTAAGGCTCTGCCTTAAAATCTTGATTTCTTCCCTTTTGACGTAGAATGAAACCATGGAACTCAGAATTGAAATTGTATTTGTTTTTTATAAATAAAGCCTCAGGACTACCAATGGAAAAACACACAGTCACATGTGAACCGATTCAAGCAGTAGCCATGTGATCCAAACATGATGGGAATAAATAAAAAAGGGGAATTCTTCTCACCAAACAAGAGTCCAACAAGGTCTTCAGCCACAGCAGAGATCTCATGAGATCTAACTCACAGATGATCATGCTGCATGTTGCTATAAAATAAATTTCTTTTTGTACGACTCTTCTGTATAAAGGCTAAAGGTTCACACAAGATGTTATGTTGCTTAAAAGTAAAGGTAAATCAGGTAATTTACATGCAACATCTTAAATATGAACTTTAAGATGAAGTCTGCTTGTGTACTTTGTTAGCACACATTACTAGCCTTGTGATTAATCAATAATCCATGCAAGTTAATCCAGAGAGAAAAAAAAATGCTCTTCTGTCTAGATGATGTCAGTCTGACGGCTTGGGCAGAACATCCTCAACCCTCCAACAGTCAGTCTGCTGCCAGCTAGATAGTGGTTAGGTGTGCTAAAAATCAAGCCCAGCCTTCTAGCCAACATGGTGTTTCACCCAAAAACACATCACAAAAAGTTGGTTGCACTTTCTGGTTTATGCAGACTTTAACTGTCACCAAACGACTCCTTTTTATGCTTAAAAAGGAAAAACTAATCATTTAATGATTATCTGTATAATGCTTTATTGTATCTGTGCATTTCTTGTGATGTGTACAAGATGGATTATTTGGGTATAGAGGGTTTTCAAAACATTATCGGCCATATTGGTGGCACTGAATGTAAACAATGCCAGTGAGCCCAACGAAACTTGCACATTTTGCTGATTATTGCTGCTGAAAATGGTCAATTATTGTCGTGTTTTGGTCTGTACTAATCAGAACGGGAGAAACATTTAGAGTACTATACAGTAAAAAAAAGTTATAACAAATCAAGGAGAAGAGTGCCTTTTCATGCTTACTGAGCCCTTCTCTATATGATTTGGCAGCTTCCACATGTTTTTTCCATGGTTTAGACAGCATAAACTAGCAAAACAACTTATTCATTAGCACATTAACTGTGCAATCCATGCTGTTGTTTACATCTGAGTATCACCAGTATGGCGCATCCAAACCGTGACGTAAGTGCAAACCCTCTTTAATCAAATCGATATGTTTACAGATCCAGCCAATCTATTCATCTACCATCTATCTCTCTCTAAGTGCCCAATCCATTAATTTGTCCGCCCCTCTATCTATCCATACCACTATCTGCCTGTCTGTCTGTTTATCTATCAATCTGTCCATCCCTCATCCATATTTTCATCCATCCAATGGTAAATAATCACTTCTTAACCAGCTCCTAGAGGGCTGCTTTCGGGTGGTTAGCTCCAACACACCTACTTGAAAGTTTCTAGTACTGTGAAACAGCTCGATTAGATGGCTCACGAGTAAAAATATAATATCATGTGTGTTTAATTAGTGCTGGAGCGAGGCTCTGCTGGAAGGCGGCCTCTAGGAGCAGGATCCGACACCCCTGACCCACTGCAACACACACATTTGAATATTTCTACCAAGCTGAGAGTGACAGACACAAGGAGGTGTTTCTCCAAACGGACAGACTACAGCTGCAAATGTCTGGCCACAGCACTGCATTCACTGCTTAAACACATCCTACTGGTATTTTCATAGTTTCCCGAACAAAATATCGTGGTAATGCCATATTTTGTTAATTATCGCATTCTTTAAAGTACGATGAATATACCACAACACTATGATTGGCATTACTATCTGGCATTACCACCCACAGTATATATTTGTAAGCGTAACCATTAAAATAAAACACTTATACTAGAAAACAGACAGTTAATGTCATGACAATGGCACACAGAGTGTAGATTAGACTGAAACAGGAGGTTGAGCAGATCTATTTGTCTTGTAACACGCTCAGGAAACGCATCTGCCCCGCGTAACAAAACATGCGTATTCAAAACACACTGCACAAACAAAACTATAAATCTGCTTAAAGAAGAGTTTGACAAACCGCGAGTCTAACAAAGCGAAAGAGACTAAATACTCACCCATTCTGTTGACGCTCCCGGCCGCCTCTGTAACCGATCTCTCACCGATCGACATTCCCTTTCTCCAACTCACGGTCCAGCCCACAGGCGTACGTCACATTTCTTGCGTAGTCTCCCTTGACAACCACGGGGGCGACGGCCGTGGCGTATCTTTGGTGAATAGCGACCGCACAAATCTCGCGAGAATTCGTGCAAGGCACAAGAGGGAAAGATTTGTATTCAAATACAGGTTGGAAATAAGTTTGTCTTGGCTGTATAGGGGGTAATACATCTGCACGTTGCTGTTTGTAAACGTTTCGGAAGATTTGGTAAGGTTTATTTTTTAAGTTTACTAAATAATTACAAAGCCAAGTCAAAGTAAAATAAATAAAAACAAATCATAGATTTCAAACAAGAAACAAGGCACTGACAAAGAAGGTTTCTTTAACAAATATCTAAATATTAGTAAATACATAAGTACATACACATTAAAAATAAAGATGTGATATCTTTAAGAGGCTCCATGTTCCATACTTGAAGGGGCCTTACTGAAAAGCATTGGTTTCTTTAAAAAAAATATCTAATAATAAAATGCATAAATCCATACTGAATTTCGTTCTTTATGATGGTTTGGCTGAAGACCCACATCTGACTCCGGTTTCGTTGATTTAATTACCATGATTATTTACTGCAATGGAGGAGGCAGTGAGAAGAGAGAAACAATGCTGCCGCCTGCTGTCTAAGAGTATAACAATTTGACTCCTTGTTAACCGTGCTGGGTAGATCAGTTACTAATTTAGTCCATTACTTATTTAGTTACATTTACTGTCCATTATAAATTGCATGACGAAAATTGGATCACACCTATTTAGTAATGTACTATTCGATTACTTCTGACCTAACTCGTTTAGCAAATAAACCCGAATTGGATTATAGTGTACTATATTGTGTACAAAAAAGACAAGAGAGAGAGAGAGAGGGAATAAATTTCATTCTTTGTTATCAATATCACAAAATGCTTTAAACATTATACATAAGCAGGGTTTCCCAAACTATTGTTTTGATAAAAAAGCTAATAGAAAAATGTCAAATTAAAATGACAAGTAATATAAAAATGTCAAATTGTAATAAATTAAAATAAAAAAATAAATAATAATAAAATGTGGCCACCATCATCAGAGAACCATGAACATGCAAATATATTGTTAAACTAATAAAATCTTAGAGGGACTTATTTAGAGGGATTGTTATTTTACATGAACAAACATTGATGAACATGAAAACATGACATTACATGGATAAAGTCTTCCAAGTTTTAAATATTTTTGTCCAGACTTCAAATATTAATAATTAGTTAAGGTCACTGGATATGAAGAAGACATACTGTTAAAGTCAAAAGCTTTCATACACCTAGCATAATCTGCAAAATGTTAGTTATTTTACCAAAATAAGAAGGTTCATACAAATAACTGAATTTATAAAAAATGACCCCTTTCAAAAGTTTATATACGCTTGATTTTTTATACGGTGTTGTTACCTGATTGATCCACAGCTGTGTTTTTTGTTTGTTTGTTTGTTTAGTGATAATTGCTCAAGAGTCTCTTTTTTTTGTCCTGAACAGTTAAGCTGCCTGCTGTTCTTCAGAAAAATCTTTCAGGTCCCACAAATTCTTTGGTTTTTCAGCATTTTTGTGCATTTGAACCCTTTCCAGCAATGACTGTATGATTTTGAGATCCATCTTTTCACAATGAGGACAACTGAGAGACTCATATGCAACTATTACAGAAGGTTCAAACACTCACTGATGCTCCAGAACGAAACATGGTGCACTAGCAAGAGGGTGTAAACTTTTGAACAGAATGAAGATGTGTACATTTTTCTTATTTTTCCTACATATATATATATTTTTTCATGTAGTACTGCCCTTCAGAAACTACAGAACATAATTACATGTCCCACAAACAAAATAAGTTAAATTTACCATGATCTTCAGATTTAAAGAATTTGTGGGACCTGAAGGATTTTTTCTGAAGAACAGCAGCCAGTTTAACTGTTCAGGGGGGTGTTTCATAAAACAAGTATACCAAATAAGCCAGGTTTATTTCAGTTAGTCTGACTTATTGGCACTTGATTTGTCTTAAAATAAGTCAGACTAAATGAAATAAACCTGGCTTATTTGGTAAACTTGTTTTATAAAACACCCCCAGGACAAACAAGGGACTCATGAACAACTATTACTAAATAAATAAACAAACAAACAAAAAAACACAGCTGTGGATCATTCAGGTAACAACACAATATTAAGAATCAAGTGTATGTAAACTTTTGAACGGGGTCATTTTTATAAATTCAACTATTATTATTAAAAAAATAACATGCATTTTGTATGATCCCTCTTATTCTGGTAAAATAATTAACATTTTGCAGATTCTGCAAAGTGTATGTAAACGTTTGACTTCAGCTGTATTTCACTGCTATGCATTGACAGTGTTTGGGAACTTCCATAATTAGTAGCAGAAAAACAAGAACTGGGGTGAATTGATAATTTCTGAATAATTTATTGCCATTATGTAAATAATATGTAATCATGTAATCTGATCCCGAGCATTTTGAAACAGAATATAATCAAATTACAAGTACTTCATTTTCGGAATCTGATTATGTAATCCAAATTACATGTAACCAGTTACTAAACCACACTGTTTATAGTGAAAAACTATAATACTCTTGTTCTATTAAATTAAATATTGCAAATTATAGTATACAAATGTACATTTAATGCCTGTCCACATCAGGTAATGTTGCACCATGGTGTAGTGTTGCATAATGGTTAATTCTGAACAAACCCCTTCCTACGTAAAAACACTATGTGCGTGCTAAGTGCAAAATATAGCAAAATCAAGCAAAATGAAAGCAAAAATCAATAGGCATTCCCTTATGTTCAGTTATCTGTTATGTTTAAAAAGGGACCAGTGTTGTCTTTTTAGTCTAATGCACCAATGCATAGTTTTATGACAGATTTTTGTATTTTCAAAAGAAAGTTGTCAGCTAGAGGCACCTTATATTATTAATATTTTACATGTTTTCATTTTTGTTTATTAATATTGCATTGTATTCTAGAAAGATTTAATACAAAAAGCTAAACAAGTTTATTGCTTTAAGTACAAGATACAGATCATATATACAAATCTAAATCAAATAGGAATTAAGGCACCTGTGAATGATACATGCATAGATTAATACACAAATATTCTGTTGATTTCAAGCTTCTCCAACTTTTCTGCTCAATGCTTTGGCCAGTTTGGTCTCTCTTCGAAGCCACTGTGCAAAAAACAAAACAAAAATATTATAATTGTATCATTATTTATTGTTTAAAACATCACCCATTATTGACCAAACTTTAATTTGGAGACTGAATAAAATATATGCACTTGCTTTGATTTATAATGATCCTCAGCTCCTGCTTGTGTCATGAGGTCAGCGACGTTCTTCTCCAGGTCATCGATACGTGTGCCCATCTCATCCAGTTCAGGCATTAAGGAAAACCCTCAAATCTTTGTGTCTCAAAACATGCTCCCCGTCCTGCAGTTTCAGCTCCAATCCCAGTCAAACACACCTGAACCAGCTTATCAAGATGTTCAGGATTACTGGTGTATTGGAGCAGGACAGTAGTACAGAGTTTAGATCCAACCCTGCTCCAACACACATACCTGACGTTTTCAAATAATCCTGAAGGACTTGATAGCTGGATCAGGTTTTGTTTGATTAGGGTTGAAGCTAAACTCTGCAGGGCTATGGCCCTCCACAAACTGAGTTTTACACCCCTGTAATAAATGGTTATACACAGAATGAAGTGTGCACACTCTCATGTCTCAATATGAGACTCCAAACAGATTCTGGACTTTTAAAACATGCTATCAAGATCAATTAAACTAAATGCATTAAAGTGTATAAACCTGATACTCTAATTTTAGGAATGTTTTTGGAATGACTACATGTACAGTACTGCTAACAAGTGTGAGTATGATTTTTAAGGATTTGGCTACATTTACCTGATCAAAAATACAGTAAAACAATAATACTGTGAAATATTATTACCATTTAAAATAGCTGCTTTCTATTGTAATATACTTAAAAATTTAATTTGAACAAAGCTGAATTTTCAGCATCATTACTCCAGTCTTCAGTGTCACATGATCCTTAAGAAATCATTCTGATTTGTTGCTGGAGAAACATTTCTGAATATTCTTCTTATTTAAATAGTTGTGCTGCTTAATATTTTTCTTTTTTTGGAAACTGTAAAACTGATCAGTTTTTCTTGAATAAAAGTATACATTTCATATAACGAGGGCTGCGGTGACACCATGATACACTGCCAGTCAAAAGTTTTTAAGATTATACGATTTTTTATGTTTTTGAAAGAAGTCTCTTCTGCTCACCAAGACTGTATAACCTCCAAAGTAGAGTAAAAGCAGTAAAAATGTGAAATATTGTTACTATTTAAAACAACTGTTTTCTATTTTAATATATTTTTTAAATGTCATTTATTCCTGTGATTTCAAAGCTGAATTTTTAGCATCATTATTCCAGTCATGATCCTTCAGAAATCATTCTAATATTCTGATTTGCTGCTAAAAACGTTTAATATTATTATTATTATTATTATTATTATTATGTTGAGGAGCGGAGTAGATTTTTTCAGGTTTCTTTGATGTTTAGAAAGTTCGGAAGAACAGCATGTATCTGAAATAGAAATCCTTTGTAACATTATAAATGTCTTTATCATAATGTACTATATAATGATGTTTTAAATATTGATAACAATACTACTAATAATAAATGTTTCTTGAACAGCAAATCAGTATATTAGAATGATTTCTGAAGGATCATGTGACACTGAAGACTGGATGCTGAAAGCTCACAGGTATAAATGACATTTTAAAACATATTACAATAGAAAGCAGTTATTTTACATAGTAAAAATATTTCACAGTATCACTGCTTTTGCTGTATTCTGATCAATGCAGGCTTGGTGAGCAGAAGAGACTTGTTTAAAAAACATTATCTTACTGTTCAACTGTGCTGTTTGACTGGTAATGTAAAAGCAAATAATAATACAAAGTACTGAATGATTTTCATAGGGTATTTACATAGTACTCCAAAGTACCTAAAAGAATCCCATGCTCAGAAGTGTGCAATATTGCCATTGTATCGTGTCTGAAATATGGTAGCAATTCAAATACATGTTATGCTAGTGCTACAGTAAACAAGCTTTAATCTAAACACACCGTGCTTCTATAAAACGAGATTTTGTTTCTGAAAAGATATTTTTGGAGATGATTTGGTCAGATAAGTTCTGAAACCTGCTCTGGAGTTGTTGCATAGTCGTCTCCATCTGTTTAAAGAAATAAATTGAACAGATTTGTCAAACTTTACAACAATATCCCGCAACTGCAATTATACAATCTATAATAGTTGTCAAAATAAAACATTATTCACTTACCACTGCAGTCAAGTCTTTGGCGGCTTTTGACTCGGATCCTGCCATGAGGTTTGTTTGAGCTGGTTTATGTTGAGTTAGTCGTTAGTTTCAGCACTAGGCAACGTTATCTGGACTAAACCAAACGAGTGTGAAAGTAATAGACGTGTGCTTTAAATCTCTGAGATATATTAGAATAAAAGGATTCTATAACTTTTCAACTTTTCCCTATGATTCATTGTTTATGCCGTAAAAGCTTCCTCTTTCGTACGTAGAGGGCATCCGTGTGTACATTTAACCCTTTTTGTATCAGAAAAGCTATTTTTGTAATTTCTACTGCACTGATGGGTAAATCTTCTGAATAACGCGGTGCTGATAATATTTAATTTGGATTTCATTAATTATGCAACATCGAGTTGGCAGGATAACTTCATCTGGATTTTGAGGGAATTAAACGACACACGTTCCCTCACAAATTACAAAACAGTCTGAGATCAAGTCAGGTCTTGTCTGTGTCTAATATGTGATGGTAAATGTAATCCTCACATTCAGAAATGCTGAAATACTGGCGTTAATCGATAATAAATTGTTGTGTGTTTCGTTTTTTTGTCATACGCGCCTCAGGAAACTCGACTGGCGATAGGACCGCGCGTCTCATGAATATGTAATGAGCGTGCTGTGACGTATCGCAACACGGAAGTACTGAGATGAGCTTTAGCCAGCTATAGCAGAGAGGATCACAGTGGCATTAAAATGTTTTACAGCACTCTGTTTTTCTTTGTACGGACCGCAAGACACGTCATCTAACATGGACCCACGCTGAGGATCCGTTCTCAACGATTTAGCAAGTATTTATTTGCTAGAAAGAGAAATCACTTGAATGAATTAGATCTAATGAATCAGTGGATGTTGACTGGGACAATGAAAGTAAATTTGCTGCCTTTGTTTAGAATCCAGTAAACGCCAAGAAATTATATTTTAATATGTAAACAAAATAGCAAATATAGTAATTATTTATTTTTGTTATTAGTGGGCTAAGTTAGTTGTTGCATTCAGTTGGTTTTAATTATAAAGGACAGCTACTTCACTCAAAGATGGATGAAGTGATTATGGATCAGATCATGTATGTTGTTCACCAAATGGTATCTTGGATCGCATCTGTTGCCATCATATTTGGAGGAGTTGTGCCATACATCCCTCAGTACAGGGACATCCGCAGGACTCAGAATGCTGAAGGATTCTCCACTTATGTGTGCCTGGTGCTGCTGGTAGCCAACATATTAAGAATACTGTTTAGGTGAGTTATTATATCTCAAACATCATGTATGGAGACACAATATTTGCCTGTAAGACAAGCTATATGAGGGAACACTATAAATTCATGGCATGTAATCTACTGATCTTCCATAATCCAATTTAATGTGTAGGCTTTTATATGACACCAGTCTTTGTTTGAAACAGACCTTATTATTAATATCATACTGTATGGCAAACCTGAGAATCTTTAAACAGAGTTTTCCAGGCCTGGAAAAGTAATGTATATCTTTAGCTGCGTTTAACAACAAGTTTAGGTTTGGACAATATGATAGTGGACAACCTGAAAGTCTTTAAACTGACATTTCCAGGCTGGGAAAATTGAATAAAATATAATGTAATGTAATATAAAATATATTATTTCATTGGGCATTTTGAGCCATTCTCCCATTTAAGCAATTTTATTATTATTATTAATATTATTATTATTCTTTCAATATCTGAAACTTTATTTTAATATGTAAAATACACCAGCAAGATATTTAATAACATAAAGATTAAATGTTGAAGGATACTTAAATATTTTTTTCTGTTGTTTTGTTTTAATGTACATTTCAATTACACATTGACAAATATACAGTGTATACAAATATACACTGGTCTGGTGATAAATGGAAATCTCTAAAATTATTTTAAAAAATTCTCATCCATTTTTAACAAGCATTTATAATAAGATTCTTAATAGTTTCTTACTAGATTCTTACTGATATGCATAAAAGAATAAAAATACTGGTTTAAATGGACTTTTCGAGGCTGGGAAAATTGTATAATATAATATTATATTATTTCATTGTGCACTTTTATTATTATTATTATTTTAATATCTAAAACTTTTTAATATCTGAAATATATTTGCAAGTTATTTAATAAAATAAGTATTAAATATTGAAGGATACTATGCTGTTGTCTTATTTTATGTCTTATTTTATATTAAGTATGCATTTCAGAGATTGGTTATGAATGGAGATCTCTGTAAAATGATTTTTTAAAAATCCTCATCCATGTATAACAAACATTAATATACAAAAGTTGCACTAGTGGTAAGTACAAACTTACTGATGTGCATAAAAGAATAAAATACTGGTTTAAATTGACATTTCAAGGCTGGGAAAATTAAATATAATAATATATAAAATAAAATAATATAATATATTATTTAATTGGGCACTTCATTATTATTATTATTATTATTTATTTATTTATTTTTAAATATCTAAAACTTTTTTTTAAATATCTGAAATATATCTGCAAGATGTTTAATAAAATACGTATTAAATGATGAAGGATACTATGCTGTTGTCTTGTTTTATATTAAGTATGCATTTCAAAGACTGGTTATGAATGGAGCTGATCTCTGCAAAATGATTATTAAAAAAATCCTTATCCATGTATAACAAACATTTACATACAAAAGTCTTACAAGTTACACTAGTGGTAAGTACAAACTTACTGATATGCATAAAAGAATAAAAATACTGGTTTAAATTGACTTTTCAAGGCTGGGAAAATGTAATATAATATAATATAATATAATATAATATAATTGGGCTCTTTGAACTGTTGTCCCATTTAGCCACTACATTTTTATTTTCATTAATTTCATTAATCATCATCATCATCATTATATCTAATATTCCCCTCATATAGCTGTTTGCAAGATATTTAATAAAATAAGGATTAAAGATTAAAGGATACTTTTCTGTTGTCTTATTTTGTATGAAGTATTAATTTCAAAGGCTGTTGTCAAATGGAGATCTCTGGTTTTTTTAAATCCTCATCCATTTATAACAAACTTTTATAACAAATACCATTTGGTGAAATTAACAGAACGAGACAAGAAAAATGAGGTCATACGCAGGCATAAGAAACTGCGAGAAATGTGCTGTGCATGACAAAAAAAAAAGGAAATTCACTGGTCAAAATATGTGTGAACATCATAGTATAGTTTTTGGTGCTTTGTTTTCTGAGCGGTATGTATGTGTGTTGTTATTATTTTTCAGGTTTGGACGTTACTTTGAGACTCCGCTGCTTTGGCAGAGTATAATCATGATCATCACGATGTTAGTCATGCTGAACTTGTGCACCAACGTCCGCATGGCCACTGAACTTAACACCAAACGCCGCTCCTTCACAGGTGCCAAACTTTATGACTCTTTACAGCCTCACTGTGCAGTTAAGTGTGTAGAGCTGCAGCATTCACAGCTTTTTCACAGATCAAATGCATTTTACTTGGTTTCTTTCTTTAATTTTTTTTGGTTTTTAAATATGAAATTCTCTTCCCAGTCAATCTGTATAGTTGAGTTTCGTTCTTTAGTTTACAGACTATTGAATTACAGTAAATTATACAGTCACATAATCAGGGTCTTTCTTTGAGCGTGTCTCATGAGATTAACATACAAGAAGGGCCTCTGAAGTGAATGAACTTTGTTCGGCTGGCTGCTTGGTGAACATCAGTCTCAGCTTTATTTATACTTGGGGTGTGTTTCAAAGTTAACAAAAGATGAATTTGTTCTCACAAACTGAGCCAGAGCAATTAGAATAACACTGCTGAATTTAGAAACGCTCCTTGGACAAATTAGTTTGAGATAACTCTTCTGTTTGTTTGAGCTAACTCTTCTGTTGGCACAGGACATCCTGTTTAATCAGTTTCTGTCTTGTGGTGTAAATGTAAAGACAACAGTGTGACGTTATACAAATATGTCAGCCTGAGCTGTTTTAATTATTACATCCAAGAGAGTTAAATGGCTAACTTCACATTGTGCCAGTTTGCAAACTCTACAGCGGCTTTTCAACAGATGGAGAATGTTCAAAATTATCAGATGAATCAAGGAAACAGCTGTAAAATTAATTGAATCAAGATACAGCCCAACATTGAAATTAAGGTTCCCATGATCTCATTTCGAACAAACCCATTTGGTAAACATAAAAATTAATGCCCGTCAAATGTAACTTTGGTGGTTTGACAGTGGGTAAATCTCACAAAATCTGTCAAGAATACACACTACCAGTCATGTTTTTGAGCAGTGAGATTTAGTTTTTTTTTAAAGAAGTCTCTTTTGCTCACCAAGCAAAATTTATTTCATCCAAACCACAGCAAAAACAGTAAAACTGAAATATTTTTGCTATTTCTATTTGAATGTCTCTTAAAATGTAATTTATTCCTGTGATTTCAAAGCTGAGTTTTTAGCATCATTACTCCAGTATGATCCTTCTGAAATCATTGTAATATTCTGATTTGCTGCTCAAAAACCAATTATTATTATTATTATTTTGTTGAAAACAAGAGTATAATTTTTTCAGGTTTCTTTTATGAATTGAAAGTTTAGAAAAACAGCATTTATCTGAAATTAAATCTTTTGTGACATTATAAATGTCTTTATCATCACTTCTGATCAATTTAACGCATCCTTGCTAAATAAAAATATTATCATTTCTATCCCATTTCTATCATTTCTATCTATACTGACTCTAAGCTTTTGAATGGTTTAGTGTATAATGTTACAAAAGCTTTTTTTTCTGATCTTTGCATCTTTCTATTCATCAAAGAATCCTGAAAAAAAAAATTTGCTCAACTGTTTTAAATATTAATAATATGAATAATAGAAAATGTTTCTTGAACAGCATTTCAGCATACTAGAATGATTTCTGAAAGATCATGTGACACCGAAAACTGGAGTACTGCTGCTAAAAATTCAGGTTTGCGTCACAGGAATAAATTAAGTTTTAAAATATATTCAAACAGAAAGCTGTTATTTTACATAGTAAAAATATTTCACAACATTACTGCTTTTGTTGTATTTTGGATCAAATAAATACAGGCTTGGTGGCAGAAGAGACTCCTTTAAAAAACATTAAAAATCTAACTGTTCAAAAACTTTTGACTGGTAGTGTATGCGACTGTTCACATGACCAGTGTGACAGATATCTTTAATACTTCCCAAGTCTCCATTTATTTGATCAAAAAATACAATAAAAACAGTAATATTGTGAAATATTAAAAAAAAAAATAGCTGTTTTCTGTTTGAATATGTTTTGAGATGTAATTTATTCCTGTGATCAAAGCTGAATTTTCAGCATCATTACTCCAGTCTTCAGTGTCACATGAACCAAACATCAGTGTTGGAGTAATGATGCTGAAAATTTATTTTTGCATCACAGGATTGCATTTGAAAATATATTGAAATAGAATTTTTTTTTTTTTAAATTGTAATAATATTTCATAATATTACAATTTTTACTGCATTTTTAACAAATAAAATGGCATAAGAGACTGGTAGCGTATCTGGATCATATTTCAACCCATAAATAATGTCAAAGGCGTATCATGATTGTTCTAAAAACTTGATTTTAGGGTGAAATATGACTTGGCCATGTTTTCATGAGTTTCATTCCTTCAGGGCTTTTTTTTTATGTCCTCGAGAAGACAAAGCGATGCAATCTATTTTCTCTCTCTCTCCCTGTTCTTATTTTTTGTTTATTTGTCTTATTTGTCTGAAGCAACAGACAGTAAGGATGAAGAAATCAAAGTTCCTAAGAGGCTCTTTCTGGGTATGTACTGATGTGTTGCCCACAAAACACCAGTGTGATATTATTGATTTGTTTTTTTGTTTTTTTGCCTCCCCATCATCCACCCCTTTCATTTTATCCCAGTATGACCTGGACAGAACCATATACTCCTCTAATCCTATCATTAATTCAGACATCTCTATTAACTCCAAAGTTTCACTTGCATGTATGTGTTTCATTAGTGATAGATGCAATTTTGAATGCTGAAATTGCAGTGTTGCATGCAAACTGATAAGCATGAGTTGCTTTTTAATTGATGTCAGTTTGTGTATGGCTTACATTAACTATTGTCAAAGATATTTTGAAATAATGCAGTTTTCATGGTTCTAACATCTCTTTTGAATATTGAATAATATTGATACTGCTGCATAATGTACTGTTTTATACTTCTGTATTCTTCCTAGTGGCATTATGATTTAATCCTGTAACACTCAGAAGAGCGTCGCATGGATTTGGCTACTGCACTGATAACAACTGCATTGTCACATGACACAGGCATGTTTTCACTGAAAGCATCTCAGCACTTTTGGTTTTTGTTGCTCTACATGAACAGCAGGTGGCGTCAGTGGTTTATGCATGAAATCTGCTGTCTTGCAATCTGATTGGTGCACACTTTTGCTTTACCTCCCTCACCTGCTGACTTTCTGCACATATGTGCACTGATTTTTTTTTCTGCTGCCATCCATCTGAGACTATTTGCTGGTTTTAGTGTTTCTGGAGAGAATTCAAAAGGATTTTTGAAGAAAGAATCTTATTATTGACTGCAGACAGTGCCAGATGTCAGGTGTTAGCAGCACATGTGCTGGAGTTGTTATTTAAGATGCGCTTGTCTTTGATTGAGGTCCTGCGGTTGTCGGACAGCTGTTGTGAATGACGTCTCCTCTCACTGGAGCGAATGTGAAGGTCTTCAGTCCAGTTTTAGGATCTGTTGTTTAACCTTGAACTGTATACTTGAATAGAGTCTGTTAGGATTTAAAAATGAAAATACTTTTCTGTTTGCATTGCTCTTTTCCATACAATCTTGCTCCAGCCTGAGCAGTTGTGAGATTTGGGCGAACTTTTCTTTTAGGGCTAATGTCTAGTTTTCAGTTTCATGTTAATTCAGTTTTGTATTGTGGCCATGCATTTACTCTTTGAAATATGGCAATATATTTGTTCAAAATTAATACAGCTGCTGGTTTTTAAACCAGTTTAGACCAGTGGTTTTCAGCCTTTGACTACTGAATATTTTTTTTTATTTTTCTTCTAGAATTAAGTCAAAGTTGCTTGTGTGTGTGTGTGTTTTAACTTTATTTATTTATTTATTTATTTTTAAACTATTGACAGAAACCTGAAACACTGATATATTACATTAGCATGATTTGTTTTGTGATTCCAAATTTCTTGATTTTTATTCCTTTTTTAGCATTTTAATCTAAATTAGATGTAGAAGATTTTAATATTTTAATAGAAATTAATTCATTTAAATGTTTTTAAATTATGCACCCAAAAATAAAAATTCAGTCATTATTTGCTTACCCTGCTGTTTCAGTGTTGGCTAAACGTCTTTTTTTGGACCACAAAAGGAGAATTTAAAAAAATGTCTTGTTTGTGCTCGTCCATATAATTGCAGTGAATAGCAAACAGCATCCAGCTTAAAAAATTATAACTGTTTGCCAGTGCAAGCAGATGAATTTTTATTTAATTTAATTTAGTTAATTTTTTTGTGGTCTGAAAAAGAAAGAAGAGGGTATGACATTAGAACAACAGCAGAGCAAGTAAGTGATAACCATTTATTTATTAATTTATTCATTCATTTTTGGGTGGACTATCCCTTTAAATCATCCTGCCCTTGGAAGTTTGCTCAGCGGACCCTTGAATGAGAACCACTGGTTTAGACTTATGACTAGTTTAGTCACTTGTCACTTAATGCTCGGCGGTGTAGAGGTTAAAGATCTGGGCTAGTAGCCAAAATGTTGTAGGTTTGAATCCTGCGAGGGGTGATCCCTCACCATTTGTTCAAGACCCTGAACCTAAGGTTACTCCAGGAGGGATTTTCCCTGTAATAAGTGTACTGCAAATCAATACTAAATCCAATTAGTGAATTAGACTGACCACAGTATGCCCTGAAATATATAGTGTATTCAGACTTGCAATTTATTCACATTTTATGCTGTAGCCTTATGCTAAAATGCTTTTTAAACTCCTTGTCACATCAGTCTATACTCCATACCACATAATGGCGAAGTGAAAACCAGATAATTGTGAAAAATTTTGCATATTTTATTTTTAAAAATCATCTGTTGTAGTTTAAAATCTTAAATCTTTAAAATCTTTTAAATTAATAATTTAATTAAAAGTAAAAATAATGATTAAAATCATAAAATCATTTGAAGCATTTTAACATAAGGCTTCTTCAGCATAAAATGTAACAATAAAAGGAGGCAGTCAGAATACTTTCTGAATGCATTGTACTAATTATGTATTAATTAAAGGAGAAGTTCATTTCCAGAACAAAAATTTAGAGATAATGTACTCACCCCCTTGTCATTCAAGATGTTCATGTCTTTTTCTTCAGTTGTACCGAAATGATCTTTTTTGAGGAAAACATTTCAGGATTTTTCTCTGTATAATTGGCTTCAATGGTGCCCGTGAGTTTGAACTTCCAAAATGTAGTTTAAATGCAGCTGCAAAGGGCTCTAAACGATCCCAGCCGAGGAAGAAGAGTCTTATCTAGCGAAACAATCGGTTAGGCTATGTCGAAAAAATCCCATCTCATTTTCTCCTTCTGCTTCAAAATCGTCCTCTATCGCTGGGACGAAGGACATTTGACCTTCGCATGTTCACTTTGTAAACACTGGGTTGGTACTTCTGCAGTGATGTAGGACGATTTTGAAGCTGAAGGAGAAAACGAGATGGGATTTTTTCGACATACACTAACTGTCATGAACAGGAGTGCACAGAGTATATTTGAGGTTAAAAAGTACATAATTTATTATTTTTTTTTTTTTAAGAAAATTACCGTTTGTTTCGCTAAATAAGACCCTTCTTCCTTGGCTGGGATCGTTTAGAGCCCTTTGAAGCTGCATTTAAACTACATTTTGGACATTCATACTCCACCAATGAACACCATAGAAGTCCACTATATGGGGAACATTCCTGAAATGTTTTCCTCAAAAAACAATTTCTTTTTAGACCGAAGAAAGAAAGACATGAACATCTTTGATGAGAAGGGGGTGAGTACATTATCTGTAAAGCTTTCATTTTAACTAGTTTTTTATACGTTTTATGTTTATGCCCCCCCTTTTATTAGTTTAATTATTTTTTACTTAGTTTTAGTAATTTTAGAACTTCAACTTTTTTTAGTTCAGTTAGTTGCAACATTTCCATTTAAGTTTAAAGGGATAGTTCACATAAACTAAACATTACTTCACATAAACATTACTTTGTCATTGGGTTAAATACAACCCATCGCTGGGTAAAATATGGACAAACTACAAAATATGGTTGTTTTGACCCTGCACTTGGGTTACTACCCAGAGGGGTGGGTTAAAGCAGGGGTCACCAAACTTGTTCCTGGAGGGCTGGCGTCCTGCAGAATTTACCTTCAACTTTCCTCAACACACCTGCCTGGACGTTTCAAGTATACTTAGTAAGACCTTGATTAGCTGGTTCAGGTGTGTTTGATTAGGGTTGGAGCAAAACTCTGCAGGGACACCGGCCCTCCAGGACCAGGTCTGGTGACCCCTGGGTTAAACATTTAACCCAACCGCTGGGTCAAAACAACCCAATCGCTGGGTATGTCTATATTTTACCCAGCGCTAGGTTGTTTTTAACCCAGCAGTTTTTAGAGTGTACTCTCCCTCATGTCGTTCCAAACATGTAAGACCTTCGTTCATCTTCAGAACACAAATTAAGATATTTTTGATAAAATCTGAGAGCTTTCTGACCCTGCATAGACAGCAATGCAACTGACGTTCAAGACCCAGAAAGGTAGTAAGGACTAGAGGTCGACCAACGTATCGATTTTGCCGATTAATCGGCACCGATAGTTGATTGGCGGAACTATCGGTTATCGGCAAAAATCCATGCCGATAGTTTTTTTCCGGGTTGGGTCTGTTGCTGGAGCGGGCTGAGAAGGTCGTCATTACACAGCAAAGTCCCTGTAGTCTTTGTTACGAGAGCGGCCTCTAGTGGCGGAAATCACTGACAGCACGTGCTGTTTGTTTAGACACCTGACACAGCGCGCTGCACAGAGCGGGAAAACTCAAAGGCGGATTTAAAACATTGTCAGTGAAACGGTGTGTACGGTATACTGTAGTGCATGTTTTCAGGTCATTACTAAGCGATGAATTTGGTCACTAGATGCTGCGTTAGTGGAGAAAGGACAGCAGTATACTTTTGCCCGTTTGGTGATCAAATAAAGTCTTGTAGACCGCAGCTTGAACTGAACGCTTGAAAATAAGTATTGTTCCTTGTTAGAGTGTGTTAGTTTTAGCATTTAATGATATATTTTAAAAATTTTAGTTGCTTTTGCTAACATTAATGAACAATGAACTAACTGTAATGATCAATATATAATTAATATTAATATTTTTATTAATTTACAAAGTATGGTTCAGTAGGCTACTTTTTTTTTTTTTTAAATAGCAGAGCATTATTTATTTTCCGTTCAGTATCCATTTTAAAAGCCATCGGTCGATTAATCGGTATCGATCAGTGTGGTCCAACCTAGTTATCGTATCGGTAAAATCCAATATCGGTCGATCGTTAAAATTGTAAAAAAGAAGAAAGTCACTTAAAAGTGTTGGATAAAATCATTAATTTTGTTTTCTTTGTGGACATAAAGTATTCTCATAGCTTTGTTATAGTTGAACCACTGATGTAACATGGACTGTTTTAATGATGTTCTTACTACCTTTCTGGACCTTGAATGTGGAAGGATCCTTGCTGTCTATGGAGAGTCAAAAAGCTCTCGGATTATCAAAAATATCTTAATTTGTGTTCTGAAGATGAACGAAGGTCTTACGGGTTTGGAACGACATGAGGTTGAGCAATTAATGAGAGAATTTTCATTTTTGGGTGAACCCTTTAAGTATTTTATCTAATAGTTCTGTTTTGTTTTATTTCAGCTTACGATAACAATTTCTAATAGTTTTAGTTTAAGTTCACAATAACAGCACTGCATGGTACAGTTTATCTAGAATTTGTTCCAATAGTATTTATGCCTAGTGAGTTTAAATCAGCAAGAGGACTGATGCTATAGGACTTTTTTTTTCATCTAGCTGTAACTAGCAGTTGATGGAAAAGCAGATTTGTTGTTTTCTCTCTCTCTGTCACATGGCTGGCTCTATTGATCACGTTTGCCCCGCGGCCCCTCACACACCTCATTAGAAGTGTGTTCAGCACTCAGGCTGAGAGGTGTTTGCTAATTGCTGCTTTGCTTGTGAGCTCATTGATCCAGTGGAGCTGAATAATGGAGGTGAGCTCCAGTCCATGCAGGGGTCAGAGGTCAAGCAGGAATAGGCAGTTTGCTTGTTGAGGGCAGAACTGATACAAGTCAGAGTTTTTATCGCAATCGTGTTCCGATCGCAATTTATCTGTCAGCATCTGTCATCCCGGCAACGTCCGTCGTTCAGGCTTGAAGCAGGTGGCGGTTGTTCACTGCTGATTGCCTGTAATTCAGTCTCGGTGCTGGCAGAGATTTATAAATGTGTTTGATGTAGGGCAGACTGCTGGGGTCCTTGTGGTTGTGCAGTAATGGATGTAAATGGGCGGCACTCCCACTTGCAGTCTCACTCCGCTACATTATCCCTACAGGACACCGCAGCCGCTTCAATTAGCATCCAATCATTACTATCAGAGAACAGGGTGTTTCAAATAAATATGTATTTTTCCTTAAACTTCCCAAAAACTGCTTGCTCTGCCTGACTGTAAATCTATCTCTTGGTTCTCTCTCTGTCTCTATCTCTCTCTTTAGATAGATGGATAGATAGATAGATGGATAATAAATATATAATGTTACAAAAAATATAATTTGGATGAAGTTGTGCAAAATTATATTAAGGAAACATTAAGATGCATATGGCTTATTTTCTTAATGATAAAAATAAATAAATAAACAAAAATAAATAAATAAATGATGTTATAAAATATAATTTAGGAAAAAGTTGTGCTAAATTAGGTTATGGAAACATTAAGATATCCATATGACGTCTTGTTTTCTTCATGGTAAAAATAAACAAACTAAATGAATAAAAAAAGTTATAAAATATAATTTAGGATGAAGTTGTGCTTAATTATATTATGGAAACATTAAGATATGCATATGACTTATTTTCTTCATGGTAAAAATAAATAAACTAAATAAAAAAATAAAGTTCTAAAATATAATTTAGGAAGAAGTTGTGCTTAATTATGTTATGGAAACATTAAGACATCCATATGACTTATTTTCTTCATGGTAAAAATAAATAAAGTAAATAAAAAAAAAGTTATAAAATATAATTTAGGATGAAGTTGTGCTAAGTTATATTATGGAAACATTAAGATGTACATATGACTTATTTTCTTCATGGTAAAAATAAATAAACGAAATTAAAAAAAAAGTTATAAAATATAATTTAGGATGAAGCTGTGCTAAATTATTTTAGGGAAACATGAAGATATGCAAATGACTTTTTATTTTCTTTATGGTAAAAATAAATAAATAATGTTATAAAGTGTAACTTAGGATGAAGTTGGGCTTAAATTATATCATGGAAACATTAAGATATGCATGACTTATGTTCTACACAGTAAAAAATAAATAAATAACATAAAACAAAACAGAAAATGAACTGCTAAATTTATGTCACTGTCCAGTAATTTTATGGGCATTTCTGTTAACTCTAATTAATAACTCAATGAAGTTATAAAATTCAAAATGCAGGAAAAAACACCTGTAAAATTAATACAGAAAATTCCTTCAAATTAATACAGTACATTCTGCTCTATTTTTCTAGATTTTTTACAGTGTAAATATTGCTTGCTTATTTGTTAGCAGGAAAAATGATTATTTTATATTAATTTGATAAATGTTCATTTATGTTAACTTATAACATTCTAATTTATT
>JAHKKF010524303.1:6122-19667 GCA_019740295.1 Labeo calbasu | reverse complement strand
AAATAATTAGTATTTTTTCCCATTGTTAAAAAATATCTTTTTGATTCTTTTAAAAAGTGAAGTTCAAATAATAATAATAATAATAATAATAATAATAAACTTATTTCATGTTTTCTTTGTAAATTATGAAACTTCATGTCAAAAAAAAAAAAAAAAAGGTTTCCCACATTTTCATGTTCATTGGCTGAGACTGATTTTAACTACACCCCTACATTTATGATCAGCAAATATTTATATGTCAGTCTCTAATAGCTACATGGTGAGTAGATAGGCCCCAACATTTTGAGGTAAATGTGTTCAAAAGTCTGTATACACTTTTTTTTGGGAGTTATTCCATAACATTTAGCTTTTATATGTGTAGCACTGTTCAATCAATCAATCAATCAATCACGTTTATTTATGCAGCGCTTTTTAACAAAACAGGTTGTGTCAAAGCAACTTTACAGTATTAAATAGGACAATAGTGTGTCAATAATGCAAAAGTGCCATATTGCAGCAAAGTCAGATTGCAGAGGACTCATCTGGTTCCCGTGGTCTTGCGCCGACGGCCGTCTGGGTAATAAATTCCTCACTGATGGTCCGTCTCTGGGGCTCATCTAGTTGACATGGTCCCCGCTGACATTCACGGATGTAAAGGTCGTCTCTAGGTGCTGGGTACAGATTGGATCCGGGGGACCCTCTGATCTGGATACAGACTGGATCTGGTGGCTATGGTGACCTCAGAATAAGTAAGAAACAGACTAATATTAGCGTAGATGCCATTCTTCTTACGATATAACAAATACATCAGGTGTTATGGGAAGTGTTCCCGGTTCCAGCTGACCTAATTAATGCAGCCTAACAATCCTTTAACAAATTTGGATTATAGAAATGAGTTATGTGTAGGCCAAGTTAAAAAGATGGGTCTTTAATCTAGATTTAAACTGACAGAGTGTGTCTGCCTCCCAAACAATGTTAGGTAGATTGTTCCAGAGTTTGGGCGCTAAATAAGAAAATGATCTGCTGCCCACAGTTGATTTTGATATTCTAGGTATTATCAAATTGCCAGAGTTTTGAGAACGCAGCGGATGTGAGGGACTATAACGTGATAAGAGCTTGCTCAAGTAGTGGGAAGCTAAACCATTCAGGGCTTTATAAGTAATTAGCAAGATTTTAAAATCTATATGAGGGAGCTATCTATAATAGGGAGCCAGTGCAGTGTTGACAGAACCGGGCTAATGTGGTCATACTTTCTGGTTCTAGTAAGAACTCTAGCTGCTGCATTTTGGAGTTTCTGGAGTTTGTTTATTAAGCTGTTCAGAAGTGTGCTAGGTAACCATGTGCGGATTAGCATCTTTGAGCTAGATTCAGAAGTATCTAAAATTGTCACTACCGAAACATTTGGTTACCTTGGTAGTCGACATCTTTGATTTTTTTGGGTGTTATCCCATAAATTTGTCACTTCCAAAACAGTCACAACCAAAACATGTCCTCATTGTTTTGGTAGTGACAAAAGGGAACACATTCACACTCATATTCAGGGGAAATAAACAAAATTTTAGTACAGTTATACAATTTTTTGTATTATGTTTTTGTAATGTTTTAGTAGTGTTTTAGTATGCAAGTTAAAATTCTGTAATGTGATGTGGTCACTAACAAAACATTACTGTCACTACAGAAAATGTGCAGTCACTACTAAAACATGGGAAGTTTTGTCAAAAATAAAGTATGTTGAATTATCAACTAAGATGTACGGCTCGCGATTAATCATAAAAAAATAAAAGTTTGAGTTTGCGTTATATATGTGTGTAATTATTATGTATATATGAATACACACAAATTAATGTATATATTTAAGAGAAATATGTTATGTACAAAATATGTTTATTTAAATATAATATAAATTCTATAAAATTATAATAAATACATATACTTGTAAATATATACATGAATGTGCTTGTATTTATATATACATAATAATTACACACAGTACACACGTTAGGCAAACTCAAACTTTTTTGTACGCGTTTAATCGCGATTAATCGTTTGCCAGCCCTACTAAGATGTTATGATATGTTCAGACTAATGAATCGGTAAGTTTGAAATCAGTATGATCAACTTGGATTCAATATACAACAAATCTCATAAATTACAATTGAAATTTTGTTAAAAATGTAAATGTTATTCATTTACCTCTGAATGAAATTTTAATTAAATAGCAAAAATATATATTTACAACGCAGATGTAAAAATCTTGACAGGTCAATATAACCCTTCTAATTAAATTATATATTACTGCTCCGGTAGTGACAAATTTGGGGAGAGGACAAATATCCCAAAACTTTCTGAAAATACAATATCAGAATTAACTGCACAATTACTAGAAATGTGTAGGCTACCTTGGATATTATACAATCTGTGTAATATGTTTTGAAGACGACATTGGCAATATTTGCAATGTGCAAAAATAAATAAAAAGTACTGTGCAAAACATTTTTTTTAAATACACATTTAATAGCGAAATTATATACAATTGTTAATTTCTTACTTTTGAAACACTGTTGTCCAGAGCTCTTTACTCCCTTTCGTTTCCCCTCATTCTTTCCACATTGCTCACTTAATTTATCCATCGGGTGCTTGATCTCATTCCATTCACGTCACTTGTATCCCAGCACTTCTGAGAGTTCAGTCATGACATAATCCAGTTCACTACAGCTGACACCTGCTGCTCTTTCAAACAGCTTTTATTTCATATTTTATTTTGAATATCAAGCAGTAAGCTGTATTGTATACAGTAAGGGAGTTGATAAAGGTTTTGACAGAAACATATCCCGAAGAGACTAAATTTCTCCAGGGACATTTAACTTGTGCATTTCTTTGCGCGGTTTAAACGCGAATGCGTTATAAACATTTAATCTAACGGCGACCCCTAGTGTTTAAAATTGGAAAAGAGGAACAGAGTATAAACATAATGGTCTTGTAAATTAAATGTTAAAGGCTTTTTTTGTTCTTTTAATCTCATTTAGCATTTTAATTATTCTGTTCGGTTAGCCTGCTGGAATTTGTTTATCTTGCTTTGGAACGACTTTGGAAAGATGTTAGCTTGTACCAGTTGGAGTTAGCTGTTAGCATTACTACATCTGTGCATTTTGAAGCGAAAATAGGTTCACATATGATCAAATGTATATTAGACACAGAACACACCTTTAAAACGACAAGTGCTCTGTCAAAACCGTATTTGACATTACAGGGAAATATAAATGTATGTTTTTATCATTCGGCTGACAGAAAAGCTCTCTGAAGACAGCCAAAGCAGAAGTTTGGCTCACTCTCTCTGGCTGGTGCTAACCTGGTTTCCGTCTGCTATATCTGTGACTGTCTATGTCTGGTACAAATTCTCACATCAAATGAGTTATTCTGACAGTTTCTGCAATATTTTACTTCATCAAAGCATGTGATAAGTTTGGATCAGGTCGCTGGTGTCAAGTCCCAAAAGAAATGCATACTTCAGAGTAGCCTTCAGAATGCAAGAAAGGTTGTACTTTCTTATCTGTGGGGAAAGGTGACAGCTTTTAGTAAACCGTATAAAGTCTAGTCAAAGTTCTGCTGGGACTGTTTTTAAAAAGACAAGTGAACGGCAGAGTTTATAATTAGCGGACAGTAATGCATCACATTTATAAAGGTCTTCTGCAGTTAAAAGCAGTGTCAGGTATGTAGGAAGTGTAAAATGGTGGAGAAGAGAGGGACGGGAAGAGAAAAGGGAGAGATAAACGTGCAGAATGAGCAGAGTGAAGAGAAAAAATGGAAGGAGGGCAAGAGAGGCCTGCTGGATTGAGTTAGATGTAATTGCTGTGAGCTCATGTTGGCAATGTAGAGTGACAACCAAGCCAGGGCTCTCACAGGGCTGAACTCCACTCTCTCTCATACCAGATCTTTCTTCCACTTCTCCTACACACACCAGATGGAGCTCACTCACACACATTCAGCCTTCACACACATTAAACCCATTTACATCATTCAGATCCACTTCAAGCACACCAACCATCATGAAGCCCATTCTGCTAGCGCCGTTCCCACCACTGCTGTCCTCTAGAGAGCATAACAGCCACTAGTACTAGCTTAGCTTGCATGGTAAAACTCACCAGAACACCATGTGACAGAAAAGAACACGGCCAAACCTCCAGAACATGTTGTTCTCTAATGAGGCAGCATTCAGGCGAAAAGGGATTTATTGGGTTTTACCTCACAGTGGAAAGAACACCGTCTTTGCCCATATTCTTGCCCGTACTGTTCTCCACTTTGCAGAGCTGTATGAAAAAATAAAGTCTGCACCCTATAGATAAAATATTCACAGGTTATGCGTAGTATGTAATACATTTTTTTAAAGAATTCTCTTCTGCCCACCAAGCCTACATTTATTTGATCTAAAATACAGCAAAAGCAGAAATCACAGTGTCACATGATCCTTCAGAAATCATTCTAATATGCCGATTTGCTGTTCAAGAAATATTAATTATCATTATAATAATAATAATAATATTTAAAAGCTGATGTTGTTTAAAATTATTTATTTAAAAGTTTGATGAATAGAAAGATGCAAAGATCAGCATTTATCTGAAATAAAAAGCTTTTTTAACATTTTACCATTCAAAAGTCAGTCAGTATAATTTTTTTTTTTTTTTGGAAAGAAATTATAGAAATTAATACTTTTATTTAGCCAGGATGCTTTGAATTGATCAAAAGTGATGATAAAGACACTTATAATGTTACAGATGATTTCTATTTTATATAAATGTTTCTAAACTTTCTATTAATCAAAAAACAAACAAAAAAACAACTGTTTTCAACATTTTTTGAGCATCAAATCAGAATATTAGAATGATTTCTGAAGGATCATGTGACTGAAGTAATGATACTAAAAATTCAGCTTTGAAATGACAGGAATAAATTACATTTAAAAATACATTCAAATAGAAAACAGTTGTTTTAAATAGTAAAAATATTTCAGAATTTGACTGTTTTTGCTGTACCTCATAAACATTAAGAATTTCATACCAACCCCAGACTGTTTAATGATAGCAACAATGTATTATATAAATATATCATAAACGTATAACACACACAAAAATTATTACAAATACATAAATATATAAACCTTGGACACTGATTATTGGCTGTGTCTCACACACACACACACACACACACACACAAAAAAACACTTTTTAACCTCAATCTCTTTGGGAGTCTTAAAAAAATAGTTTTAGAGTTATAGATCTTTACTATTGTTTAACGTCCTAACTATAAATAATGCATTGTTTGTGGCACTTTTGTATATCCATTTTTTAGCATTACTCATTTAGATTTTAGCATTAATAAACACAGACTCTCTATAAGTAAATTAAAGCTGTAGAAACAGCTTTGGAAACCGTAATGTGCCAGAATATCTTAAATACCCTGAAACGTCCAACGGTGGACTAGTAACTGAAATGAAGTAGTAAAGTTAAAGTGCCTTTAAGGATTGAAAAGCTTAAATAAAGATTACACAGTCAATCTAAAACATACAGGTTAATTATATACATCTAATTATACACATACAATTATATATATCTACTATTCCGATGTTAAAAACATCCCAACATACGGTATTATACATTTCTAGTGTAGTTCCACTTGTCATCCTGCAGGTGGAGACACACCACAACAATTGAGGGAAAGTAAACTACACATATGCTTCGCATTGGTTTATCAACAGCTCCTAACGTCTCTTCTGTGTGGATTCTCCGAAAAGACGTGATGCTGGATAGCTATTTTAACAATACAGTTAAACATTTGTACGGTTTAATATTTTAACCCATGGTGGAAATGTAATCTGTAATTTCTGCATTAGAAATTCGACCCCAGAAACCATTAAGTATTTTTAACATTATGAGTCAGACCACCAACAGGAAACATGACGCTGTAATGGATTAATGATGTCAGCAAAGCAGTTCGTACCTACACACACACACACACTCCAACCAATTAATCGGTGAAACGGCACACAAACAGAAACCACAGCTCCTGTGTCTTATATTTTAATAGAAAAAGAAAACATTGAAAATAAAAATTAAAAAGGAATCAATCCAGTAATCATAATGACAGATGTTTGGCCAGCGCTGTGTCCCCCAAAGTGACCCCACCCCACCCCACCTCATACCGTTTAATGGTCTCAGGCTGACAACCAAAATCATTTTAGCCAACATGACTGAACGCAACCGAGTGAGAAACTGAGGTAAACACTAGCTAAACACACACACACAGGCCTAAGACAAACACCTCAACTCTTTGACAACGATTAACACAGTCAGACCTGGCTCCGACACAGATTAACACAAACACAGCCCTCGAAACACAAAAAACAACACAGACAACCCCAGTTCTCTGCTGTAGTCTCATCACAGTCCATTACCTGTATTAAAGGGCAGCATAAACAGTCAATACGGATCTTTAAGTCAAACGCTGCCAGTTTGCGGGGTGGCTGTAAGGGATAAATTTGGACGTGTGTGTGGGTAACTAGTCTGGACTGTATTTCCGTCTATTTTCTGAGAACTTTACAAATAATAGCAGGATATACAAAAAGAAAGTGTGAACCTGCGTGTGGAAAGAGGGTGTGGTGATTATTTTAGCTTTAAGTCTTTCCCTGTGTGAGCGAGCTTGTAATGGGGTCACCGTACAGCCCTGACCTTTACAGCACAAGCTTGAAGAGGTCTGATCTATGCAACAAGCAAAAAAGAAACCAAAAACACATTTATGGAACAAACAAATCAATCTTGACAAATTAAAAAAAGGTCCTTCAAAAGGCAGGAGTCCAGACTTGAATGTTCAAAAACTTGCCACGACGCTCTTATTAAAATATCAAAATAATCAGCCATATAGTCGCTCTTAATAAAATATCTCTCTTGTTCGATCATCTCTCCCCCCCAAATACCCACAACACTCCATCTTTACATTCACTCCGCATTATCATCTCCAGAGGATGTTCGTAAGCTCTCTTCTGGTTCCTCCATATGTCAGTTTTTTCTCTGGCCTGCCACTTAAAACAAGGACTGGGAGGGGTTTGTCTTTTTTTCTCTCCATATCCTTTCATCTTGCTTTCCTCGACATAATCTCTCTCTCTCTCTCTCAGATGGCTCTGTCACAGCCAGGATGGAGGAAGGGGGCTGTTTCGATGCTGGCCGTAGGAGGACAGGAGCGGAGGGGGACGGGGGTCCTCGTTTCTCATCAGAGTGAGTCTGTGTTGATAATACATCAATCAAGCTGTTCTTTCTTCACCCCAAACCATCTAGATCTCCAAGCAAGGCAACCCCAAGAGAGGAGAAGGGGTCAAGGGTGCAACAGCCTATGAGGAAAAGTCCTGCATTCTCTCGCTCTCACAAGCACACGCTCTCACGCACTCGCACGCACACTCGCTCTCAGACCGACAGAGTGTTACAGACATAGGAAACACTGATTTTTGAGTTCACACTCTCTCTCTATTTCCATCTCTGGCAAGATCTGGCGCCTCGCTGCTATGTCACATCATCCTCCTCCTCCGAGCAGTAGTCCCGCCCCTAGAGAATAAGGAGAGAGAGAAAGATTAATAAGTGAATACGAGTTTCTGTCCTAACTAGCAGCAAGAACGATTAAAAGCGCTATATTTTGGTGGTTGCCGGGTATCTCCAAACACAAATAAGACTCCTTGGACCAAAAATCCGTTCCTCATAAATGTTCAACATCATCTATGGATGAGAACAGAGGGAAGCCAGTTTCCGACACTGAATAAACAAAATAAATGTTACTGAACTTTTTTCAATTTTGACATTTTTTCTCAGAATTCTCGAGTACATTTCGCAATTATGTTTTTGGTTCCACCACAGATTAAACATAATTGGGACTTTTTCCTCACAATTCAGACTTTCTCAAAGTTCTGACTTTTTTGCAGTTAAGAGTTTATATATATATAATTTTGACTTCTCAAAATTATCGCAATTGCGAAACGTTAACATCTCGCAGCTGTGTTTTCGGTTCCACCACAGATTTAAAAAAAAAAAAAAAAAAATTGCGAATAATGCAATTGTGCATTGAATGAGTTCTGTTTACACACTGTTGTGACTGGGATGTTGCATGCAGAATTTTCAGCGCCACTGTGGACATAATTGCTTATCTTGTCACATCCTTAGGATAATAAAAAAATGTATATATTTGTCATCATATTTAAAATCAATTTAGTTTTCTTAAAAAAAAAAAAAAAAAAAAAAAAAAAAAAAAAAAAATTAATANTCTTAAAAAAAAAAAAAAAAAAAAAAAAAAAAAAAAATTAATAATAATAATAATAATAATAATAATAATAATAATAATAATAATAATAAAAATAAAATGAATAAATGGAATAAACTAAAACATTTTTTAATTTTAATTTATTTTTAATTAGTTTGTACACATCACAAAAGGGGATAAATAAATAAATAAATAAACAAACAAACCAGATTTTTACAACACAATCTAAACCACGTCAATATATGGTTTAAAGTCAGGTTAAAACTGATAAGGTAATTATATACCTTATATCAGACACTGTCAGAACAAACTGATCCGATTTCGTAATTTATGAAAAGACAATGCAGATAGTTACTCCTAAATGACACTCATTAATCACAATTTTTTTTTCATATCAGTCTATATAGATATTTATCTTAATTTCTTTCAAGTTTAAAGTCAGATTTTTGCTCCAAAATGAAAGTTGTAGAAACCAGACCAATAATATTCAAAAATTAACAAAATAAATAACTAAATAGAAAAAATAATTTCTGCATGTTCTAATGAGTTATATTGTTTCAAATCAAGAAACAGGTTTTGGTTGTCTGATAATGATGATAATAATAATAATAATAATAATAATAATAATATCACTTTTTTTGTCTCTTAGACATGCACATTTGATAGTAGCTTGAGGATGCAGAGGTAAATTTTGTTCATTATCAATCGGTAACATCTGTAAAAATGGTAGCAACCTCAGTTTTATATGGTTAAATTTATTCTGACCCAGTTTTCTTTTTTTTTTAGGCATTGGTCTCTCATAGTAGCAAGCATACATTTTAAATAATAATAAACACAGTTAAAACCACACACAATGGTACCTCAAAACCATGGTAAAAATATAACTACATGGTTTTATAGGTAGCCTATTTGTATGAAAAATGGTAGTATAAAAACATTCAGTATAAATGCACACATGCTATTCCTTAATCACATATACTATAATTATATACCATTACTCCTGTAATAAAATTCATTGTGAATATCCCACATTGCTGCAACAATACCATGGTGCAGTGAGTGTTACTACAGTAAATCCATGGTAAATGATGGCGATGTGTAGACTGAAAAGCCTTCTGACTGTCTCGTTGCACACAGCTTTAAACGGTTATTTGTGTTCATCGCTGAATTCAAGTGTTTCACACTGTATCTCACAGCGCTGTGCGGGACGGAGCCGTTCACATATCCCGTCATTTGCGCGCTCAAGTTGGTTATTTCAAATGTAATCGCGCGACACGGTCGGTTTTTCCAGGCGCGTCCGCGCCACATCGAGATAATGGCTGCGTCCGAAAGCCTAGACAGCTTTCTTGCTGCCTCGCTGCCTTATCAGTCAATGACTTTGCAGGCAGCGTTTTTGCACGAAGGCACCTCCTGAAACTGATTTCGGACACGCTTCTGAGGCAGCTTTAATGATCTACAACAAAATAGAACGAGTTTTGATGATAACTAAACAAATATTTAGATACTATAATATTGATTTCTGGCTAGAAATAACATCAAAAGTGCAAAAAGTTAGTCAGAAATATACATTTACACACAAACTGACCACCAAGCGCAACTTTCAGATGCCATCTTTATTTATTTATTTTTTCGCTCAACCGTCACGGAATGGAACGCACAGAATTGTGGGATATCTAAGACAGCAAAGGATACATCTACGCTGCCTTCAAAATTCGACCAGAAGAAGGTACCTCCGGAGACAGGAAGTGAAATCGAATTTGTATTCGGACGTGCCTTGATGCCTTCCTGCCTTGGAATGCTGCCTCCGAAGGCAGCATTTTAGAGCTTTCGGTAAATGCATCTTCTCTAGTGCACTCGCGCAGTTTGAACTTTGGTCCGAATAAACGGTCCGTGTAGCACGATTCAAATGAGTCGCGCTGTTTCATTTCGCTTTTGGCACATAAAAATTATATTGAACATTTATCAAACTCTTCATATCGTTTTATTGAGGGAAATTATCGAATTATCGCCCAGCCCTACCCACAACCCTTACATAACCCTGTTTCAACTTATGTAAAACAAAATCTAAAAAGTTTAGATATAATCAATTTTATACCAACTGATCTCAGACCTCAAGTGAGACACAGACAGATATGAGAGGGAGAGATAAAAGAGGAAGTACTGGGGGGAAAAAAAAGCACAGCCATAAATATATCATTTTATCTCCAGAGGTCTACAGGAAGTACCCGGCAGGCGATGCACATAACGGAAGGACAAGACAATCTTTTAAATGTCACAATCTAGATAAACGAACAGTCCTTGGAAGGGTGGTTTCATGTACACTGGCCCTTTAAAATCTCTAACCCATCTGCTGCCTGCTGTACTTCTGTGCCTTGTTTTTTTTCCCCTCCCTCACCTTCTCAATCTTCTCATCCAGCATTCTGAAGAACTCCTGCTGACTCTCTGACGTATGTATGCTGGGAGAGAGAGAGAGAGATGGAGAGAGAGAAAGAGAGGAAGTTAGTGGGGGTAGGAGAAGGGAAGCAACAAATACACTAGAATTTTCCATTACAACAAGCATAAAGAACACAAACACACACACACACAAAGCTACCAGCTCCTGTAGGATCCAGAGTGGCTGGGCAGGAATCATTTTTATAGACACATTACTGCAGGGACCATAAACCCTTGCCTCCACACACATACACACAACACATTAACTGAGCATTACTCCATCGACACACACATAAAACAATAATGAACTGTTCATTCTTAATGAACATGCCCGCAAACACATTTTCTCTACATCCAGACGTTTTGAACACCATACGTATTAGCTTTCTGTTTAATGTGTTCGTAACGTTCAAAGTCTAGTAAAAATAAAGTCCATTAAGTCATAAAGAAATAAAATATTAATGGTTAACAGATCATAAATTAATTTACACTCAAGTAGTTATAGATGTTTTAAAACATATTTTCATGACCTGCCCAGTTAAACGCTAAAGGTTTAATAAATAGCTAAACGTATCACCCAAAAATTACTTACTTTATTTACCTTAAAGGGGACATTGGATGCAAAATTTGCTTTTACATGGTGTTTGCATATAACTGTGTCTATGAGTGTGTGGACACAACCACTCTAGAATGTTTAAAAAATCCATTCACTCCTTTTTTTTTTTTTTTTTAACCAAAAACAGTCTCAATTATCAAGCCATATTTATTTTCTGAGCAATATGATGTCATACTGTTCAAGCCCCGCCTACAACCACTGACTGACTCTCCAATATGGGCATATTTTCACCCTAAACTAGTTGTGCGCTGTCTGTCGTTTTCTCCTGCTGTAAGCAGTGCAGGTGTTTTGTAGTTAGATGTGAAGGTGAACATAAGAGTCTTTATTTTCTCCCAACATCAGAGCCACCGAGAACGCAGTGGATTTGTTTTGTTTTGTTTTTTTTTTTAAATGGTAACACGCCAACGAATACAGAAAAAAAACAGAAGAGGGGGTGGAGTGAGCAGGAGCTCATTATCATTTAAAGACACATGCACCAAAATGGGTCACTGTGAACAGAGCTCTTGTTTTACATGATCACTGAGGAATTTTAACCAAAGTATTTTGCGCGCATTTCACGAAGACCCCAAAGAACCATGCTAACTTGAAAATGGCCATCTGACGTCCCTTTTAATTTTGTTTTTAAGACATGTATTATTTTCAGTTTTCCATTGAACATTGTATTCACCTCTTTGTCATCCAAGATGTTCATGTCTTTCTTTCTTCAGTTGTAAAGAAATTATGTTTCTTGAGGAAAACACTTCAGGAATTATCTCCATATAGTGGACTTCAATGGTGCCCCCAAGTTTGACCTTACAAAAAGCAGTTTAAATGCAGCTTCAAATGGCTCTAAATGATCACAGTCAAGGAAGAAGTGGTCTTATCAAGTGAAACGATCAGTCATTTTCGAAACAAATTGACAGTTTATATACTTTTTAACCTCAAATGCTTGTCTCGCCTCGTCTCTGCGGTGTGCATTTGGGGCACCACTGAAGCCCACTATATGGAGATTATTCCTTAAATGTTTTCCCTCAAGAAACAATTTCTTATCGACTGAAGAAATTTTTTTTTGTTGCACTTTCACAGAAATAAAGAAAATATGGGTTTGAAATAGGGCTGTCATGACTTTCACTACACAATTATAGTGGGCAAATGAATTCACAATAATGACACTATCACAGTTTATCATCAATACAGGTACAATCAAACCAAAATTTATTCAGACACCTTCAACATTTCGCACATTATATATTGTTTGTTTGCTATAGTTTAGAAAATGATAATAAAATATGACAAGATAATGTCTGATAACTTTGATAGCAAGTAGGGCTGCATTATTAATCGCCTGATATTGTGAGGCGCGCTTAGTCAATGAAGCCGGTACTTTGATTAGTAGTAAAGCTCCATCACGTGCGTTCAGCTGGAGCGGCAATTAATACACAGAGCCGTAAATCACTGACAAGCTATGCCAAATCACGCTCATAATCGAATGCGATTCATCTGCGATTATGAGCGCGATTTGGCGTAGCTTGTCAGTGATTACCGGCTTCATTGACTAAGCGCGCCTCACAATATCGTGCGATTAATCGTGCTGCCCTAATAGAAAGGCATGTAATGGATTACAATCAACCAAAAAATTCAGAAAACTGATAGTATGACAATATTTATGACCCTGGACTACAAAACCAGTCTTAAGTAGCACAGGTATATTTGTAGAAATGGCTAATAACACATTGTTTGGGTCAAAATTATCGATTTTTCTTTTATGCCAAAAATCATTAGGATATTATGTAAAGATCATGCTCCATGAAGATAATTTGTAAATTTCCTAATGTAAATACATTAAAGCTTAATTTTTGATTGGTAATATGCATTCCTAAAAACTTAATTTGGACAACTTTAAAGGCGATTTTTTGCACCCTCAGATTTCAGATTTTCAAACAGTTGTATCTCGACCAAACATTGTCTGAACAAAAAAATACATCAATAGAAAGCTTATTTATTCAGCTTCCCTTAAGACTGGTTTTGTGGTCCAAGGTCACATTTACACAACTTTCAATACTTTATTGACCAATTTACCAAGCAATGGTTAATTGTGTTCAGTCTGTGGTTTTTAAAGTTTGCATTAGCAATTAAAGAAATAAAACACTTAAGCAAAACATGGTCAGGTCAGTGTCCCAAACGTTTATAATTTTATTCGTAGTCCACTGTATGAAGAATTTGTGGGTATAATATGTCACAGT